>CAJNDV010025002.1:139355-163160 GCA_905221635.1 Symbiodinium sp. CCMP2456 | reverse complement strand
TATATATATATCTATCTAGAATTTTATTTCGAATATCGAATCAAAATATAAATTAAAAAAATAATATTAAAAATAATAAAAAATAAAGATTACAGATAATAATAAAATTAAGAATTTTAAGATTAATATATAGACTCTCCTAGAAAAGAAACTAAAGAAGAATAATAAATAGATTAATGAATAAGAATGAAAATAAAATTAGAAAATTTGATTATAATATATTTTAATAATCTTATCCTCGACCGACTCTAATATTTATTAAAATCTAAAAATCAAATCTAATAAGAAAATAAATCTAGAAATATCTAATTTATCAAAATTATTTATTCATATACAGTAAATATCTTTATTCATTAATATTATATATTTTTAGTTGAATAATATATATTCACCCAATTGCGATCCTATAGTATTTATTTTTCTTAATATATGGTTATTGCTGTGAAAATTTATAACCATTAAATCTTCGAATCTATCAATAATTCTATATTTACGCCTCCCCCCCTGATATAGCAATTCATCTTAAATCTTCTCCTCCTAAATATTATTTTGATTCGTGGGTTCAGAAGCCCAACAAAAGCATAAAATAGTACCCGGGCTCGCCAGGAGACGAAGACATATCATATCCTCTATAGATACGTAGTACGACGCAACACACATCTTAAATAAATGATTGCAAGAACTCAGGACAATGCAACAAGAGCGCGTCAGGAGCAGTTACTGTAGAGAAGCCAGAAGCAATCTTCGGCTCCTCTGCTCAATGGCCATGTTTCCACCCCAACCTCAACGTTCATTTGCACAAACGAGGGTGCAGGCAACGACTGCACATGCACAAACTTTGGACAACGAGCTGGCACGCCGGGAACCAAGCTCAAGCTGCGGATTCCAATACGCAGTGGTTGCACCCGGATACCGTCAAGAATTGAAGCGTTCCTGATGTGGTTTTGCTGTCGTTGCTACATTGCACAATATGGTCTCTGCGAGGGTGTTGACGCCGTGTGTGACATCTGGAACTTCAACGGCGACATGATCTTCCCAGAATGTTGCCAAAAATGGCGATCGCTGTTTGAGGGGGCGTGTGGATCCGCGAACATTCGGGAGGGAGGGATCAAGCCTCGCAGTATAGAACGTATCCCGGGTGAACAGATGATGGCAGCATAGGCAATGCGTAAAGTCTGACATAGCTAAATACGCCAAAACAGCTCGTCATCCGTGAGTGAAGGGCTGCCTCAACAATGCCTCAGCCCAAGACATTCTCTTCTTTTTCCCACTCGAGGCTTTATGCGCCAGAAGGGAACAGAAGGCGTGTTCCTCGAGGAATCGGCGTGCAGGTCATGATGCTTTGTCAACGGTTCTGCAGTGCTCTACCTGAAGCTTCTAAGGCAGCGTGGCAAGAGTTTGGCTCATGGACTCATGGAGTCAAGATCGTATTCTTACACCACCTTGGCGCAGCAGCGCCTTGTGGTAGTTTCACCCGCTCCGGGAAGTTCTTCTCGACGAACTCTCGCAGGCGTGACCTTGGGCACTACACAGCTCGCGAGCCTTGAACAGGCTGCTCAAGGTTCATTCAGCCGACGACCAAACAATCATCCGGCGACGTGTGTGGACATGTGTCGGTGCGACGCCCGCAATCAACGAAATCTTTGCATACTCAGGGTGCAGCCCTGAGATTTGGTCCCCAGCATTCTCGTCGACATACCTGCGTAGCACTCTGTGACTGGAGTGATATTGTATGATATTGTAGACTAAATGTTCATATTATAGATCATGCTTTATATCATATTGTATATTATCATAAATATATATATATATACATACATACATACATATTATATATATATACCACTATATATATATATAATGCCATATATTACTATTTCTGTATAAGACATAAAACAATACATTCTAGTATATATTACATGATTTGTACTATATATTGGCATCACCTGTTAAGTACTCTGTTTTATGATGTCGAAGTGATGCGTTTGGGCTCCGACTCCGACATTGGTACGAGCACTTCTCGACACTTCGGAGCTCAAGGGCAGGGAAGTACGAGCACTTCTCGACACTTCGGAACTCAAGGGCAGGGAATAAAACTATGATACACATAATATGGCTTACTATAGTATGCAAAGCTTTTTTGGAGTAGTATAGTACCAAGCTACCAGTAGGAAACATTAGTAGATTGTAGGCATGACACGGAATGTTGCGGAATGTTTGATTGCGCTACGTCTGGGTGAGGCTCCTGTAAGTAGGCGCCACTCCTACATCCGAAGAGATATATCTACCCGCATGCTGTCAGCATTTGGATGGCTGCTTTGCGCAGAATCCCGAAAGCTCTGCACTGCCTGCGGGGACTGTACTCACCGCCGGCGGCTTTGGTCAGCAGTCGTTGAGCACTCTGCTTGATGTCAGTCGCATCCTTGTCTCGAGATTGCAGATGCTCGCAGACTCCCTGACACTTACTGCGCGATTGTCTCCCTTCCCTCTGTAGTCAAGCTCAGAACTTTGAAACCAGTGCGCTTGAGGCTGTCTGTTCCTAGCCCAAGCATTGCTGGCAAGCGACGCTGAAGAACTCACCTGAGCTGAACATCACTCTGAGACATCGTAGTCCAGCCATTTCGCGCCAGCCATTCTCCCATCCGTCTGGACTCGCGAAGTGCAAAGTCCCTGGAAGCACTACTGACCTAATCAATCACCGTGAACATCCCTCAGCTTCGGAGGCTGCGATCTGAGTCAGTCAGTCGGGAGTCCGGTGGTCTCCGTCAGGTATTTCCAGCCACCTCGCGCAACTGAAATTTGGTCTCAGAACTGCAAGCACAGCCATGGACAGTGACTACTGGCTGAGTCTGTCCAGCAGCAGCATACTGTCGCCCCAATTATGTCGCCTTTACGAAATGGTGATGGGGAGACTCGTGGGATAACCGCATATTCAATCCAAGTCTACGACTTGCGGTGTCCCCGGTCCGAAATGATGGATGTGCTGTCATGCTCTTCTAGAGTCTAACATCACGCATATGAGCCACTGGGGGTTGGGCATCTCAGATCATGTGCTTCAAGCGTTGCCAGGTATCTGCGCAACAATACGCCAACTCAAGCGTGAAGGCATCACTTGTGATTTCTCCGTCTCGATCCGCCTATGAGGTTCCTGTTCATCAGCAAGGGCCTCAGATCAATGTGTGCAGTATGACCATGCATTCCAGATTCGAGACTTGTCCTTCTCGTATCAGCCGAGGCCATGCGTGCGTGACACGCACACACACACAAGCCTACTGCACACGGTGTTCTCTCGTAACACTTGCCTCTGCGCTCCCATATTATTTTTCTTGGAACTTGTTAGCATAGCAATTCAACAAAGCCTTATGCTGATCTTGCTTCCGTACCCTTTGGCCGAAGCGCACATCGAGCGCCAGGGCCTGGGTGATGACTCGAGGAGAGGCATCGTGTACTTGTGGTAGGAAGAGGAACCGACTCTGCTTCCTTAACAGGCGGCTGCAGAGGGCTCGTATCCACAGTGTGCTTCCGTTCTATCCGAATGCCGAGCGAAGATAGGTGCCATGCCATGCAAGAGACTGGGCATGCTGTGTGCTGCACTGGGACGGTACTTGTGAAAAACAGGTCCCACAGGCACAGCACGCAAAACAAAAGCTTTCAGTCAAGCTTCACATATGCGAAGAACTCATCCTGGGACAAGAATGTCGTCTGCGTAATCAAACCTTCGTATGCTGAGAACACTTTCAGTGCAATTTCATTTCTCACCATGCCATCCATGAAAGAAGTGGAAGGAGAATTGCAGCATGGATGCCCTTGCAGCTTGCGGGTATGCTGCAGGCTTTGGTGCCTGCCAGTAGAAATGAAAGGGATGGAAGGAGACTTCAAGATTCCATCCTAAGCAAGCTGCTTTTAGCGAGAACCTGGCTGCGGCGGCTGCTGCTGCTGCTGCTCTGGTTTCTCACTTCAGCTTGGACTGTGTTTTCCATGGTTGCGACTCTTCGGGCAGGTTTTCGATGTCCTCGTCCAAAGACTGTCGCACCTGTTTGAATCCATTACAGCCGATCGCACCGGCTTGGCTGCTTGTTGCGTCTCTGCAGCTTGCCACCTTCAAAAGCCTTTCCTCCAGCACCACGGCTGTCTGGTGGGCAACCGGCTCTGACCTTTTGCATCTGTGGATTGTGGATCGCGCGGCTCGGGGGCCAGCTCTACTCTGTACTCTTTCAACTGCTGAGTCTCCTTCTTCGTTGCGGCACTCTTCAGCCTGTCGCCGCACTTGCTGATCCTGTGTGTGTGTGTGTGTCCTCTGTGTGTGTGTGTGACCCTAACGACATTGCTCGGGCAAAAGCACAGTCAGCATCAAACATATCGTCACTCAGAACGCCCATCTTCAAGTTCTGCGCAGGTTTACCAGACTCAATGGCCTAGTTGACGAGCGAATGCACAGAGAGAAGGGAATCTAAGCCGATGCCATGAAGTCAGGGAAAAGCTGTCACAACCACAGGTAGGGAGACGGGTATGCAGCATCTGGTACGGATTCAAATCTCCGGAACACTCGCGAACCTCTAGTCAGACTCTAGCCTCTAGCACCACCAACTTTAGGAGGCACAGCGAACCCGCGGCGGTCAGCAATCTCCTTTTGCCGTTTCTAGGATTCATGAGTTGCCAACTGGCGGAGACTCCGTATCTAGCAACGTCTCTCTTCTCTGGCACGACTTCTTTTGAGATGCCAGGAATAGCACGAGGACGAGGCTCATGATGACAGTGTCTGAACGGAAAAGAATTAAGCCACCATTTGGCAGATCCATGAGCCAGCCACCGAGCACGGCTCCGAATGCGGAGCCGCAGGCTGTGATCGAAGACATGAAGCCTTGAGCCGTGGATATCATGTGCATCGGAACATGTTCGTTCAAGTAATGCACAGTTGCGAGGGTGAAGCAGCTGTAGGTGACACCATGTAGCGGCTCCAGCAACAGCAGCCAAGCAGCTCCAGGGACAATGGTATATCCCAGCACACGCACAACAAAGCTAGCCATGGCTATGGCAATGAGAACCGTTGGCCCCAGCTTCGGCACGATCTTCTCACTAACTGCAAAAATGGGAATCTCGAAGAGAACGGTCACTGTGACGCTGAAGCCCATCAGGATGTCGGTTGAGTGGAAACGCTCTTGCATGTACAGGAAGAGGAACTGGAACACGTGCTGCATGCCCATGGCCTGTGTGGCTGCGCACAGAAGCCATGTAATCATCTCGGGCCTGGAATAGAGGATTTGTAAAAGTGCACGCAGCGAGGCTTGCTGCCTGGGTTGGGCCCCCCCTTCCGCTCCACCTGCGTCGGAATCGCCTTGGCAACGGCCGCCGTCGGAGTGCTGGCTTGCAGAACTCTCATCGGTCCATCGACCTTGTAGAAGAAGCGAGAAGCAGGCTACGGCCAACAGTGCACTTAATGCATTGCCGATGAAGAGCATCTGCAGCTGGCCATGCTCCACGTCCAAAAGCCAGCCCAGGACTGGATGGGCGATGCCCCAAGACACAGCTCCCCAAAGGCGAAGGTTGCCATAAGCTCCCTGACGATTGAACCTCTCCAGTGTTCTCATGGTGATTCCTCGAAGCTGGCCATAATCGTTGCCACGCGCAGCCGTGTAACAAACCATCATTGTGCAGCAGTACATGAATCGATAAGTGTGGTCCTGAATGTAAGGAGCTAAACACAGCAACGTTTGGAAGGTCGTGGCCATACCCAAGCAGCAAGCCAGGACGAGCTTCCTACGGCCGCTACGGTCTGCAACAAGGCCCCAAAAGGAGGAGGCAGGGATGCTTGCCAGAATGCTCAGAAGGCCAATCACCCCAATCTCGCGACCATCCAAGCCATAATGCGTATAGATGAGAACCGCGAAACGTGCAAAAAAACTGTAATACCTAAGCTTGTCGAAAACCAGATTGAGAGCTATATTTGTTGAGGTTTGTTTCCAAGACAAATACAGATGCTCAACTTCTTTTGTGCAGCTGAAACGCAAAAAGAGGCAGAAGAAACTTGCGGAAATGCCGAAAAAGGCCGGTCGATGATCTTCTTGTGGCGGCACCACTTCGACGCCAGTCATTGGTATGCAGCCATGCAATCGCTTGAGAAGTACTGCCCGAGCGTAGGTACAACACAGGTTCACACTGGCTAGATTGTGCAATGAAGACCATGGAGTGCAAGCCTGACATGCAGTTAAAGTGCCATCATGTCATCGACATGCTTCCGCTGATGAAAAGCCTTCTGCATCTACTCTTCTGGAGAATATCCAGCCAAAAGGAGCTGCCGTCAAACGCGAAACGGGGCTCATAGATAGCATGCACAAAAGCTGTTCGTGCCAGAACAGCTGCCGAGCTCTCGCCTCCAAGCACTCAGTGTGGGATTACTGCAACCACGCTTGTTCCTTTTACGCAGGATGCTCGAGGCTGCAATAGTTCGACTGGTATTCGGAGTTTCCCAATGACCCCATCGAAGATTCATCTGGCTTACCCGCCTGAAGCATCTGAAGACACATGTAACATGCCGAGCATCCTGCCTGGCTTATTCTTCGTGGCCACGAGGACACCAGTCATGCGCTCTCCGCACATCACCTCTAGTGCCTGGGTGGGTCTAGCAGTCTAGCAAGCCACGTCGAGCGGTCCAGTGTGATTTGATGGCTCCTTTCTTTGAAGCGTGAACGCAGTGCCAAGCTCCCAAGCTTCTGACAGGACACAACACCAACATGATTTCCGAATCTGTTCAACCTTCGCCAATATGCAGAACATGATGCTCAAAAGTGCCCCTCCCAGCCGTAATTTGCACGCATAACCCACAGCACATCCAAGTAACCAGGTCGATGCCTCAGCACTTACACCCCTCGTGTGGACTGTTGAAGGCAACGCCTCCTTGGCAAAGGTCCAATTCTTCGCGAAGGAGGACCAGCCGACACAATCCTCACAATGGGCAAAGTTGTGCGAAAGCCGGTCTTTTAAATGCTTCAAGGGCAACCAGGATCTGCCGACTTCCACGGAACGTTGTGATGCCAGGTGCCTGGTTCCTCTCTACGTTTTTTTGGGTTCTGGCATTGTGCTTCAACTCCGAATTTTTCGAGTGCTTTGCCTGCGACGCATGTCATGGCATGCTGCAGAGAGCAAGGCAGGAACCCTGTGGCAACTGCCGCGAACTCACGACTTCCTTCAGGACGTGCTGGCGGCATACTGGGCCCAAGAAACATGTGTTGCAACAGCCTGCATGGGTTCATGCATCTCGGAGTGACTTCGTAGTGCAAAACAGGAAGATGCAGTCATTCCCTCAAACTTAACACGCCTTCGTGAGCAAGGCATGTCGAACCGGACATCCCGAAAAGGCTCTCTTATAAAATTCCATGGATTCTCCATGCAAGATGCTCAGTGATTTGGTGCGGACGTTTCGCGGAACCTCACCGGCGATTTTGCAGGGACACACGAACTGTCGAGCATCTGAGTTTCACAGCGTCTCCACACGATACGATTTCTCCAAGCCATCTGAATGAAAGCTGCCTCCAACACTGAACACGGAAAAGTGTGCTGTCCCCTCTGCGTACCATCAACGACGCGCCTTGCAATAACAGAAGGCCGACAACACGTTGCTTCTTGCTTCGTGGCCAACTGCTTACTGGGTTATGTATACCTCAGTAAATCACAAATACATACAGACATTACACTACATTACACTACATTACATTACATTACATTACATTACATTACATTACATTACATTACATTACATTACATTACATTACATTACATTACATTACGATACATTACATTACAATACATTACATTACATTACACTACANNTTACATTACGTTACATTACGTTACATACATACACACGTGCACTGTACTACGAGCAGATAAACGAACGCGGTGTTCACAGTTGTTGCTGGCAATAATGTTGTTGGCTTTTGGTGGTGACGTTACTGTTGCTGCCTGGCTGAGTTGCGACAACAGTTCTTGATGTGTCTGTCGCTGCTATCGATAATGCATGCAGGTCCAAAGCAGGTTTTTTTGCCAGAGCATTTCAAGGAGAGAGCCATCTGGTGTTCTCTGAACATTCAAAGCTCCGTGCATCAGCTGAGGCAGCCTAGCAGTGTGTCACAGTTTGAATATAGTGCATTTGGTCGCCACTATCAGTCTTAGGTCTTCTCTGGTGTGTTGCGGGTTGCCTTGTCCCAAGCAGGAGGAGATCATGTCCAATGTGGAGAAGGCTGGTAGTTTCTACCCCACTACTACTTCTCAAACCAACTAGGAAAAGCCAACTCCAAGCTTAAGTTGCGGTTCGGTTCCAATCCTTGGAAGCACAGTCCTGGTCCACATCTTGGTCGGATCCAGAAAAAGTAAAGTCGTACTTCTTCGGGACGGCCTGGCCGGATCACTTCCTCTTCCAGGCGCTTCGAGGCCTCTTGGCCCAGTACGTACTGGTTTGAAGCAGAGGTGCGGCCAGCAGCTGGATACTCGGTTGGTGATACCACCATTTTCCACGGAAAGTATTAAGGACTCTATGTCAGCCAAAGCTTACATGATGCGCCGCGCATGTGGTGAGCATGCAGCAGAAAAGCACTGAGTTTCCTTACCCATGCCCCAAACACTTGGACGCAACAAGAGATGGCATACAAAAGTTAGCAGTCAGCATATTGGAGGAATGAGAGCCGTGAATACCCCTGGTACAGAACCACTCCTTGCGACGATCGAGTCGGGACACATGTACGCACGGTCACACCAAGCGTGATGTGACAGAAACCCTCCATATGAGACGCATGGCAGCAGTGAGCAAACGTAGAATACTAGGTTTGAAGAAGTACACCAGACCCGATATCCAGAAAGTTGGTGAAGATCCTGACCCGTTTGCCGTGATCGCAAATCCCTGCGAGAGAAGCGTAGCTCGATCCGGAGACCTGTTTGTAGCTTTAGGGGGGTTGTCAGAGGTGCAGAGCTTGGTGCACCCAAAAAAGGGAACGCACATGACAGCCTCGGGCACTGTCAGCTTCCAGGCCTTCCAGCGACCTCTTACCCACGCTCTAGCATTGTGACAGGCACCGGCCCGGGATCATGGGATGTACTAAAAACAAACAAGTATGAGATAAAGACGAGGGCAAATACAAGAACAAATACGAGAAAACTACGAGCGGAGTGTTCGACGTCCAAACCGAGTACAAGAAAAGTACAAAAATACGAGAAAACACGAGAAAACAAGTATCTTCTATTTCTCTCGTATCATTCTTATATTTATTTCTTGTATTCTCTCTTGTACATTGTGTAGTCGTTTTCACTTGTATTTATCTTGCATTTGCCTTGTATTCTCACTTGTACTTTTCTTGTATTCGTTTTGCAGAGCCATGGTCGTCTTGTATTTCTGCTCGTATTGTTCTTGCAACTTGCTCGTATGTTTCTTGTATTGTCTACTGCTGCTGGATTGGCTCTCGTATTTCCGCTTGTATTCCAGCTCGTATTCACTTCGTATCTGAATCGTAATTAAATGAGTTTTGATGCATGCCAGTCATTCCGGAACATGCCCCTCACAACTCTAGCATCCCTAGAAGCCAAAAGCCTGTGAGTCGACACCTTTAAGTTCTGAAGTGTACGCTGGCGCAGACCTGCGCTGGACCAGGCAGAGCGAAGTCTGATTGTGACAGCAGCAGGAGCTTGACATGGCTTGGGAAGAGCTTCTCCTTACTGGACTGCACTGGAGGCTTCCTTCGCAAAGACGGCCGAATACACAGAGTGAGCACCGTGTGAACATCTTTTTCCTTCCTAAAGCTGAGCGTGCACCGCAAACAAGTAAGCTCCTATAGCATGTCCAGGTCGAAAGCATCCGTGCACATAGGAAATCTCGGATATCAAGTACGTAGCCGGATGGTGCAGAATATGTCCGACGACCTGGTCTGATTGCCCAGTCGCTGGTTCTCGATGCATGTAGAGAAAGCCAGGAAACAGGCCCACAAACTTGTCTTTCCTCGCTACGGACGTGTTAGCTTGGTAGGTACCACGCGCCGGTAGGAGATACAGAGACTGACATCGACTTCGCTTCACTCAAAGTGACGAATAAAGTGCTCGGCAGTTCATGCACAGTTTCAACTCAGCACCCTGTATGCTGACTCTTAACTCGACAGTCAGCACACACACACACACAACCGAGACAAGTTCCAATATTTGCGTAGGTCTTCCCAACACCACGAGAAGTTGAGAAGTGCACATCTTCAGTGACACATGGAACTGTGTTCAGAAGCAAGACGAAACCGATATAATATACATACATATATATATATATATATAACTTGAACAAGCAAATGAATGAGTACATACATTTATGTATATCTATATATGAAGACATATGTATGTATATATATATATATCTATAGATATGCAAGTATTAATTAATCGCAGCCGTCTTTCAGAAACACAGAAGCAGGCTTCCGCACTGTGCAAGGAATACTCGTATCAGAAACAGAAAGGCCACTAAAAACATCGGAAAGCAACATGCTTGGTTTGGTTTAGCCGTCATCGTTGCACCCCTTATGCAACGAACATTTCGTACAAGTCACAAGCAAGTAGTCTTTTCTGAGGAGGCACATTGAGCCATTAGGCCCGGAAAGATCGGATCATCTAGAATGTTTTCGACTCCAAGCACTTGCCTCAGGAATCTCATTCAATCTGCTCGTGGGAACACACGTATGGCATAGTTATTGCCCTTTTGAAACAAAACACAGCATGGAAATTCGGGCTTCAAGGATAAACCGTTTCGCGATTGGGTTTCAGGATTTCGGAGGGTAGGGAAGGTGCCTCTTCGACTGGAGGGTGCGGCGCATCAGCGTTGTTTCTGCGAGGTTTCTTCGACAGCTCCAAGTGGCGGAAAGGACTCCGAGAACGGGTTTGGTGCCGGCAGCGGGAAGTCCTCCAGTTCAGAGGATTTGGCTTGCAGTGTGAAAGCGCCCACCGCGCAGCGAATGATCTGCAGAGGATCTGTGGATTCCCATAGCCATAGTTCTCTAGACAGCGAAACTCTTTCTTCAGTTTGCACCAGCCTGTCCTCCCAACTGCTGATGCCCATAAACAGAATCTCGTTCTTGAACTGCTGAAACAGCTTCCTTGGACATGAGAGCCCCGCTGAGAGACTGTAGGAGTGGCCCCATGATGCCGCAGAGGAGGCCTTGCAGGTACTCGTAGCAAGGCTTTGCAGGGCCAATGGTGCGAGCCATGCAAGGCACGAGAGTCATTTCTTGTACTGCTGCCCCATTCATCACTCTTCTGGCCCCGGGCGCTCCTGCCGCTTTGTTCTGAAAGGCGAGCGGACAAGGATGATGTTCACCTTGCAGGTCATCAGGCTGCTGCCCACAACGTTGGAGAACATCCTGCTTCAAGCCATCCCGTGAATTACGGACAAGCTGACGATGGACAAAAGCAGCACTCCGACACGATGCGACCCACTGCTTCCGGCTTGTGACATGCTTGTGTTCAGTCTGAATGGCTGCATGGCATTGGATCTCTAGTCGTCTGGCTTCGGCTTTTTTGCTGCCGTGTGCACCTCCGGAAAGAAAGACATCAACATGATTTGGGCGAAGCTGCGAAGTCTCCCCGCTCGTTGCGCACGGGCTGAAACGGATACCTTGGAACATGGAACCTAGACATCCTGAAATACATCAGATCCTCCCTGAGAGAGTCTGAGTATACTGCCGAGGAGAAGAAGCAGAGAAGGCAGATCGAGCTGGGACCATGCGCTGCAGTGGGCGTGTTTGCATTGACGAACCGCATCTGAACGTTTTCGATTGAGTCGAGAGGTGTGTATACTTTTAAAGAGAGAAGTGAGATCCAGTCGCCAGCTTTCCCGACTTCTTTCCACGCCTCCCGAAAGCTCAGATATCGTCGGAGGTTCCTGCGAGAATGTCCAGATCTCTACCGACATCTCTGTTTCGTCGTCATCGCTTGCCCCGACTCAAGCGCTTGTAGTTAAGACCCTCGGTCCATCAGCCGAAGCAAATGATCACTAAGCTACAGGCACAGTACGCAACAGGTAGACATAGAAGGCATAAAGTAAATACATCATGGATATGTTCTGGCGTTTGAGGCTGGCTTTGCAGAGATTGCAAGCGGGCGGCTCTTGAATCAACGCCTTGTAATTGGGGTGAAGTGTGGCAGACACTTCCCGCACTGGTCGCGCTGGAGGTGCTCTCCTCAAGGAACTCACTACACCGCTGAACGAGGACGAGCAGGGACATCTTGCTCGAGTGCCTTTCCGAGAGAGTCTGCCTCCACAAGAGAGCCCCTGCAAGGCCAAGTTTCTGCTGCGGCACGAAGCAGTGAGTCGCAGAATCGTGCTTCCTGTCAGGACACAATGGTAGGCCATGCAGGCTTGAACAAAGCCTCGAAGATTTCAGCAATCTTGCGGGAAGCCGTGTTTTCACAGGCCTGGTCCCCGAACCTCGTGGAGCTGACTCTCCAGCCCCCCAGCCCCACCAGTCGAAGCCAGGAACGGATTGGAAGAGCGAGCCGGCCGGAAACCTGGGCAGCCAACCACAGTATCTGTCAGTGCTTGAGCTTTCAGCATTCAAGAAAGGCGGAGTTCCAGAGTAAGAGATGGAAACACACGTGCGCGCCCGCACAGAAATGTACCTCTACAATCCGCATACATACATATATACATACATACAAACAAACAACTATACACATATGAACACATATATATATATATGATCACATGCTATATATATATATATACATGTACATGTATATATATATATATGTATATTTACATATATACAGATTATACTTGTGTGCATGTGTATTGTGGGCTTGCAGAGGTAAATGTACAAGTATACTAGTGAGGTAAACATATACCAATATATGTATATACATAAACAAATAAATAAATAAAAAAAATATATATATATATATACATACATGGTGTTCTCTACACACACATATATATATATACACATACACATAGACACTGATATCTGTATACATGTATACATCTATACGAAAGTAGATGCACATGTGTACACATGGGTAGACATGGTGGCTTCTAGGACGTGTTGGTGCTTTTAGCTTTGTGCCCGTCGCCGTGTGTGTGTGTGTTTCTGTTTACCGTGTCTTTGTGTGCGCGTGCATACACACATACACACACACAAATATAATGTATATACATATATATATATATATGCATACACATATGTGTTTATCTGCCTACATTTACATATGTACAGGTGTGTATGTAAGTATACACACGCACAGGTGGAGAGATGTTTTATGCTTGCACATACACACACACACACACATATATATATATATACACTCATAATACATATACGTGAGTGTATATATAGCGTATATATTATTCACATACGCACAGTCTGTACTTGTGCATGAACGTGGATATCTGAAAGCACATGTGGATTTATATGCAGGCCTAGACACAGGCAAGCCATCATCAACTTGTCCAGCCGTCCGTGCGTTTGTGCATGTCTGTGAGAAGAGTTGTTCTCGACATGAGTGGGAGAGCACACACCACCCGAACAGAAACAAAAGGAACGGAGCGCAACTAATGATCAGCTCCTGTGAAATGTGATGCTCTGTGTAGTCTGCACTGCAGAGAGTGCTTCCAGCAATTGTGTGGCCATGTCACAGCATACGTACAGTAATAAAGCCATGCATGGACCAAGACCAAGGTGAAGTCCAGTCTGCATGTGTCATTAATCATTACACTTTCGAGCTGAAGTTTGCTTGCTTAATCTTCTGGCAAATGTACTGGCAAGACACACGAAAGCGGATACACATGTTGCCCGAACACAGCCGGCTCGTCGCGCTGCTCAAAGGAAAGACTTTAACCTGCTCATCGCTAGATTGCTAGATGTGCTGTGCAGCCGTATATCGCAGCCACCGTCAGCAGTGGAGAAGTCTAAAGCAACACTCTCCGGGTCCGACATGGCCACGTCAGCGCATTCCTGGACGGAGTCTGCAAGTCGGTCATTCTGTCGCGAGCGACCGAAGGTTCTTTCGAAGCTCTTTCCACGCGAGTGGGAAGGACATGCTCGAAGAAACGCACGAGATCCTGTGAGTGGGCGGCGACCGGAAGCTTTCCTGGTTTGCACCCAAGTTACCGGAATGTGGTACAATGTGGGGGTGTGACACGCTTTGGGTTCATGTCCTGCTTCTCATCGGAACGGAAAGGAAGAGAAAGCCTACTGACATGTCATGGACCAGGCTTGCAGGCCTTCTAGACCAGACGGCTCACAATACACTCAAGAAGCACTGTCAGCAGCTGGTCGGTCGCTTGAAAACTGTTCTCACGAACCGCCTGCAGCCTGCAAGATCCCACAACCACACCCGCTAAGCTACCTCGATCTCCTCTTACTTGAAAGTCGTATCAGGGCGCTTTAACGGGGACCTGCATGTTGCTTCACGGCTACGCAGGCAGAACAACATCTACGACTGTCTTGAAGGCTTTCCGGTCCACGAACTGCAAAAAAGTCCTGAAGAGTCTTCCCGACGGCGTGCAAGGAGTTGAACCTAATGGCGCCAAGATGTTTCCGCTATGATGCCGTGGCCGCTGCATGCATCGTTGTGCTGCAAACCAACGACACTGAAATCCACCTTCAAATCCCTGAGTTGAAATTCTTTCTGTCAGGCTACGACTACGAGGGCAAGAACATGCCTTTTAAATTCTGGTGACTTGAGAATCGCAAGACGAATACCGCGGAGCTCTTGGTGGGTCTTGCCATCTTCGCAGTACCCTTCGCCAGCAGAGAGCCAGCCCGCTGGAGCTGGCAGAGGGGTGGAGGGCTCCTTAGTCTCTACCTTAGCGAAGCAGAGCAAAGGAGTAACATTCCGCGTCTAAATTCTGCAGGGTTTAAAGGTAACAACGGTAACAAGCTACCATGCGATGTCAATGCATCTGTATCACTCTCTTAGCAGGATATTCAATGTGTACCGTATACCCAAAACAAACCATCATCCAGGTAACTGAGTATTTTCTGGCTGCCCCAGGGCACCTGTGAGATTCTGATCTCCCGCGATGCGCTTGAAAGCAACTAACCTAACGAAGAGTGAGCCGTGTTTTTGTCGCTAACCAGCGCCGCCGGGGGGCTGCACCGCGGAGGTTAGCAGAGGAAACATCTGCTTCAAGATTTCCCGAAGCTTGGGAAGCTTGCCTGGATCTGGATGACCACACATGGACAGCATCAAACGCATGTGAATGCAAAATCCAGAATTACGACAGCCCGCCGATCATTAAAAGCTTTTGGCAGCCCAGCAACGTGGCGACCACGGGGCCAGCTATGCCCCTCGCTCGGAGGACGTTCTGCCAACGCTTTGACAGCCACTCCTCGACCTCATTCCTCATCTCCGGCCAAAACCCAAATCGCACGTCCATAACATGGATTCTGCACTTGTTGACTCGACGCTTCCGCTGCTAGGACAAGACTAGGGTCGGCTTCGGCAACGTGGTCCCGAAGAGGGATGGCCAAATGACGACCGCCAAAACCTCGGACTACAAATTCTGCGGGTTCACCCGACGCTGATGCCAATGCGGCATTTGGAACATGTATGACTGGATACCCGCAGAACCAGTCCACCCCCCTGGGTCCATGCAACCATGTTCTTACGGTATCAGACTCGCCGCCGCAGAGCTTGGAGCTGCTACACATCTAACGGCTGGCTTCCCTCGGCCATCTGCAAGCAGGGTGGCCAAAGTGCTGATTTGCGCAACCAGCACCAGCAGAGGGAAGTTGCGCGGGCACTGGCAGGTCTCCTCAAGCCTCAGGAATCTAGCAGCAATTTGGTACGTACCCGACCGACGTGCTTTCGCCAGCAATTGCTGGGCGGACGCTTTTGATGCTTTGGACATTTTCATGGCAGGGATCTCCAATACAACTCAGGCATTACTTACAAAGCCCTCCTGACTTCTGGACGCTGAATGCTTGCGAATGAACCGGAGCACGTACCCAGAATGCTTACCACAAGTGTAGCGAAATCTACCAGCAATTTCTCGCGCATGCAGTGCTGTCCCACTCTCAGACCATGAGGCAGTTACGTCTCTAGTACGCACGGTACTCAGTCAAACAACAAGACCTGCCTGACTGCTGAAAAGTTTCTCCAATCTCTGCACATCCCAACCCAAGCACACTGCCTGTTGTCGGGTAGTGTGATTAGCTGACGAGTTTGAAACCCTGTGCACCGCGACAAGGTTCTGATGAGACGCTTGACTATCAAACGCAGTCGATCCACTTAAGCAGATCGCCTGCACCTTTATTCCCTTCTCTTTCTGCCAAACTAACCCTGCGACAAGTCTTGACTTGCACATACTGCATGTTGTTACGTCTATGCGGGAGAGACCACGATTTGAGTGTCGGGGCCTGAAGATAAATTCTCTGTACTTTGCCGAAGAGTCACACACATCCGATTACGGATAGGCTTGCAATCATCAACAGGAGCGCAGCAGTGGCAAACATGTGCTCCTTGGAGTTCGGGCAGCATAAGCGCAGCTTCTGTCTTATCCAAGGCTCTGAGGGTCGAGTGAATCCGGCCTCTAGGATCCCCCCACGGTTTGGAGCTTGGGGGAATGTGAAAAACAGCTGATGTAGGAAAGTTGGTTTAAAGCCCAAGCCAGGGCTGGCGCTCAGGATGGCATACCGAAACGCTGGTTTTGCAGGGGAGCCTCGTATGAGACCCAGCACAACCAAAAACGAAAGAATGCTAAAGCTCGATTCAACTTTCGGAAATGTCTTCAGACCCGCACAACCTATGCCCTGAACTCGCAACTATACCACCAGAAACTGAAAGCTGCTCGGCCCTGCCTAGCCGGTTGAAAGGCTGTGTTTAGGCGGGTTCTGGGCCTGGGGGGTTTGATTTAGGCTCGGGGCTTCAAAGTTTCAGGGTGTAAGGGGTTTTCGGGTATTTTGAGCTCTGAGAGCATTGGGGCTTGAGGATGTCAAGGTTGGGGGAGGGTTTGCTCCGGAGAAGAGAGTAGGAGTGAAACATGCTGCGTCTATGTGGCACGCATGACCATGGTGCCTATGCAATTAATGTAGGGGCCTTGAGATTGAAAATCAGATTGGGGTTTTGGGGTACAAGTCATACAGCTACAAGCGAGAACTCTGAGGAAGAAGACTACTGATCGGCGCTCTCTATTGGATCATGCCGGGCCCCCAAACTCTCGAGGCACGTTTGGGCGCGCCACGCCTTTAACACCCTCCCGGCCCTCGCCCTGCGCACCCTCAAAGCCCTCATTGCCTCAGCGTGCCCTCAGAGACCCTGCATGGAGACCCTCTCAGCATGTGGCATTGTTGTAATAGGACAATGCGGACTGCGAAACTTCAGTGTCTATTTGACGCGCATCTTCGTGATGTTTCTGGAGCTGTTGAAGGCAGCGTTGCATCAACTAGCTCGCAAGTCTACATCACCCCCCCCTCCCCCCTCTCGCCCCATCGTGTCACCCTTGCCTGCCAAATGTTTCGGGTTTAGGGGGTGTAGGGGCCTGCGACCCGCAAGGATTCGATGCAGTGACTTTAACACGGCAGATGACCAGCTGACAACAAACCTCTCTCTTACTGCCAGAATGACTCTGGCCACGAATATTGCAGAACACTGGTGGGACTAAATGGTTCGTTGGACGAAGACATCGCCGACCAGCTGGCCAAGAGGCATCGGTGGACAGGGAGAGCTCTTGAGAAGCGGCATGGAGCAAGATTGGTGCCATTACCACGGAGACCATGGGCCCGATCCTGAGAGCGCATGATCATCATTACCACCACCACTACAGTACCACTGCCACGACCATCACCATCAGCGCCCTCATCTCTATCATCGTTCAGCACCATCATCAATGTAGAATCACTTCGCCTAACGGGCTCACAGCCTCAGTATTGCAAGCCACTTGGACATGCTGGCCCGTTCCGAATGCAGGCACGAGGTATTCGAACAGCTGAAATCCAGGAGTCGATTTCGGCCTCGAAAGACTGCTTCGAAAAGACTAAGTTGAATAAAGCAACAATCACCGAAAGCAAACAGACCGCAAAAAAAAACAAATCAATACTGGTGAACTCTGCACCAAGCCGGGAGAACTCTGGACAAGCTTCCAGAAAATCCACACTAGGCGCTTCGGTCGAGGCTTCTTCGGCGACTTCATCGCCATGGCGAGTTTAAACTTCTTGAACTGAACCTGATCTAAATAATACGGGTTTCGGCGCTAATGCTCGGACATTGATTTGGGCTCTGGGGGGGTTTGGCTTTAGTCGGGTGTGAGGCTTCATGGGGCTTTTGGCGCGCATGTCCCTCACTAAATCCCTCGGCGAAGCCATATCCATGTGCCACTGGTTCTGTATCTGCTGCTGAGGTGTTCGCAACAGTCAGAATTACTCGATGACTAACAATTTCGGCGCTGAGGAGCAAGGCCTCTGGAAAGAGAATGCTACAGCAAAGGCAAGAAACAAGATTCTCTAACCATCCCACCACTCGAATCACTCAAACCCCAACATCAACTCCGCAACAAAAGAGCATCCCCCGCACAATTAATGGTCTGGCCTCTCAATGTCTCGATAAAACTTCCCCTGTCAGCAAAGTCCCGATTTGCAACTTTCCGTAGAATGCCGAATGCTGCTGTTCGGAGCGGTTTTGCAAGCAGTATAGATTAGAGTTCCGACTTCCGGCACGTGAATTTGACAGTAGCACTTCTTCGTGCCAGCTGTGCAGGATGCTCCATCTCGAGCTTCAGGTCTCCGGCGAAGTCAACGCATCAAGTTCTGTCTTATAAACCCATGCCTTACTTCCCAAGACTCTTTATCAGCGAGACTTACGTGGTGGCGGGAGGCCTGCTTGCACGGCAAACTGGTATTGAATATAACCGCGACGATGACAATGACGACAAAACAAGCAATGAACAGAAGCAACGGGAGCGAGATGTGATGAGAGTACGCGAAAAGTAAAGCCACCAGATACGACGAGATATTGAATTGATGCTCAGAGCTTCGCTCTCTATTTCCAGCCACTATACATTTTGGGTGCCCAGCGCAAAGGACGACAGAAATGGGTCGAAACATGCAGCTTTTAGGATGTTGCTGGCATGCAGGATAATACAGAGTAAGAGTGTTAATTAAGTGCTATGGAAGCATGACTTGTGACTTGTGGATATTGCCGGCAATGTGAGCAGGTCTAGGTCCTGCTCCATTGCACGAGAAGGCCCAGACTCATCGCTCCTTGCTTGGTGTGCAAATTGCCGTCTGCTTCATCACCCTGGATTGCCTGGCACGTCAAGTTGCTGCATGTAGCCAGCCGGACATCGTGTCGGGTGCAAAGGTTCAGTGTGGTCCAGGAGAAGTGCGATTGCGCCTGATGCAGCCTGTCCGGTGGCGCTCAGCTTGGCGCTGGGATCGCGCAAGCTGCATGTGCATTCCACGGGTGCCAACAGCACAGTGTCATGGAGAGACAATGATGGTGTGGTTGTATCATTGCTACGTATATACTATATATTGCTATCATGCAAGGTGAAGTCCAGAAGGACTTCCGACAGAGGGTCCTGGCTACGAGCTTCACAAGGCAGTCCGCTGCTTGCCAGTCCACACAGGGTTTACATGCCCGGTGCCTCTCCATGCCTTGTGCTGCATGAACTGTGGAACGTACCAGTACAGAACCTTGCGTGGACCACGGGACATCGCAAGCACCACTGTGTTGCACAGCAGCCAAAAAGGAAATGACAAAGCGACCACTGCATGGCACGGAAGAACGGCATATCTCATATCACCTTTATCAAGATCACCAAAACTTCATGACTGTGATTGTAGACTTGCGACTACGGCCGAGTGTTTGAGCTTCGTTTCTCAGCATGATGCAGGCAGCCTGTCCCCTCAAACTAGACTTAGCCATCTGGGCTCCCCACCGCAAGGAAGGCATACATGCAACACAGGATGTAGCCTTTGAACCTTCGCCGCAGTCTGTGGCTTCTTCTTCTTCGGGTCATTCGAGGCTCACGTCATCCATCACCAGGATGGAGCAGAAACTCATGAAGCGACAGAGCAACGAATTATTCCTCAAAGTGCAGATTCGAAGCACTTCAACTCGAAAGGGAAAGAGTAGTTTGGCCTCCTGAAACATGTTCTCTGTGCTCCCAGTCTTTGCTCAGTGTCTTTCGTGAACAGCTGCACGTACTACCCATCGGCCTGAGTGTTTGCTAGTCTAGCAATGCTACTGCACAGCGACGACGGCGACGACCACCAACTACAACTACCTTTGTTCTTTTCCTCCTCCTCTATTCGATACTCAGACTATGAATGTGTGAAATAACGCTTGGGTAACATCAAGAACTTTGTCGGCATGACAATCACAAGGACCTCGTTGCAAGCCCAATTCCGAAATTCGAGGCAGCGGCCAATTGGATCGCCCATCCAGAAGAAGCGTCAGAACGACCAGAATGCAGAATGTGACAACCTACAATGTCAGCAACAAGCTGAGTTTACAAGCAAGTCTTGGCTGCGTCGGGGCCAGCTAAGCCCACTCAGCATATGACGAGCTATAGTGACATGATTCGACAGCGGAGGGTCAGCGAAGTGCAGAATTTCACTTTGACGAAGCCCTGCTGGATCCGTTACCACCAGCACAGGCGAAAACGGATGCAAATCCCGTACTGCTTTTCCCAGGACACACACGCAGAGATGCATCCAAATCTCGTTCTCGCAGGGTAGAGGAAGGGGGAGCGACCCCCTTCCCGGCGCTCCAGTCTCTCTCTCTCGATATTCTTATGCATCCACACACGACATATACATGTGTATATATATATATATATGTATGTGGTCCCGCGTCGCCACGTCATTGCACCCCCCTCCCACCCCACCCCGTCCCCCCATGGTATGCCCCACTTCAGCACACCCCTAATAACAGTCAAGCGAATGGTGGCAACAGAGCTAACATTGTTACAGTAATACTGCTGGCATCGCCAGCAACCGTTCTGCAAGTAGCAAGGTTAGCAATCGAAGCTGGTAAACTTAGCAACTTTAAAAAGGCGAAGAGTGTTGGGAGGTGCTGCGGGATTTCGCTCTGACATCATGCATGGCATGGGCGTTCTTTGGCAGAATCAACCAGCAACGTCTCCCTGGACATTTTCAACCGCATGAGAAATGCTAGCAACAATGTGGCACACCTTGTACTATCGGCTGTCTCACTGGCAAGAAAAGGGCATGCACTAGATTTGTGAAGCCCTATTGACATTGAATTATACTATATGACTGTGAAAAGAAAAAATGAAAAATGATGAGATAGAGAAGAAGCATGAAAATAATAATAAGAGCTGTTGTGACTATCGATCGCGGAGAAGTCATAGACATAACTGTTGCGGTTTGCGAATTTAAACGAAAAAGAAGTTTACAATTCATACTATGCATTAAACTAATAGTCTTTAAGATGGTGTTGACATCTCTTTTGAAGTAAAGATGATAAACATGATTTGATGCAAAGGAATTGTCTGCGTTACATCATTTGGGGGCAGCGTTTCCCTGGTAATATAACTGTCGAAGATGTAGCGGAAATTTTGGGCTTCATCAGACAGCATTTCAATGTGTTCTTTAATAATACCGAAACAGAACATTAGCGATACAGCAACATTCGAGAAGGGATATCATGATCTCCTAAAGATCTAGAAACTGGGCAGTCTTGAATATATCCTGTTGATTCCTGACCATGACACTGACCTTCATGAATCCAAGCTGGTAGCGTCCATGCTGAGCCAGCACTAGTACCATTGGTAATGCCCACCATAACATGAAGATTGCAATGTCAGCAACATCAGGAATGCCAGTGTCCTTACAGGCCGCGGTATGAGTACTTTCTACTGTTCGGAAGTGTTCTCGGTAAACGCATAGTTGTAAGACTACTCGTTCAACCAGTCATGCTCGCAATATTTTTGCGTCCTCAGCATCGTTGCCAATAGTATGAGCAACACCATCAGCACGTATCAAAATGGCATGGTAATGTCCCAGTTGAGTGAAAAACATCTGATCGACACTGATCGTTACAACGAAAGACAAGTGACAATGCGAAACTGTACACGCCGATATAATGAATTAATAGCATCTAACACAAACATGACAATACCATGAGAGGTGGTAGTAGCATGAGAGGTGGTAGCACCAGTTGTAGTAGGAAGTAGTCGTAGTAGTAGTAGTCGTAGTCGTAGTAGTAGTAGTAGTAGTAGTAGTAGTAGTAGTAGTAGTGGTGGTAGTAGTAGCAGTAGGAGTAACAGCAGTAGTAGTAGTAGTAGTAGTCGTCGCAGTAGCAGTAGTAGTAGCAGCGGTGGTAGTAGCAGTAGCAGTAGTAGTAGTAGTAGTAGTACAAGAAGTAGTAGTAGTGATAGTAGAAGTAGTAGTACTAATAGTAGTAGTAGCAGTAGTAGTCGTAGTAGTAGTAGTAGTAGTAGTAGTAATAGTAGTAGTAGTGGTAGTAGTAGTAGTAGTAGTATAGTGCGTAGTAGTACGTAGTAGTACGTAGTACGTAGTACGTGTAGCAGTAGTAGTAGTAGTAGTAGTAGTAGTAGTAGTATAGTAGTAGTAGTGGTAGTGGTAGCTAGTGGTAGTGGTAGTAGTCGTAGTAGTAGTAGTACGTAGTACGTAGTAGTAGTAGTAGTAGTAGTAGTAGTAGTATTCATTCATGAGCGTCGCACTGTCCGAGTGCATGACGAAGGAGGTCAGACCTTCTGGTCCGGCTGCTCTGTGGCAGCTGTGCGATTTCACACAACCTTTAAGCAGAGGCTACTTCCTAATCATATTTCATATTTCCATCTCGACTTCGGCTGCTCAGTCCATCTCCGAAAGATCACCGGAAAAACGACCATTCACTTGCCTGCCTCCCTCAGCAGCAGCAGGATTGCCATCACGAGAGCTGGCCTCGCCCTCCGAGCTTGAGCTAACAATCTCGACGACGGTGCAGGTATTGCCCGAAACCGTCGTTGTGGTGTACGTTCGCGCTCCTGAGGCGTTCCCACCAGAGGCAGTCTCACCGGTGGCAACAGCAGCATGTGTGTTCCAGCCAGTGCTTGTAGCCCCAGCAGGGCCCTCGTTGTAAGCAGGAGCCGCGGTTGCTCGGGAGTATTCTTGCTGACGCACAGTACAGCTGAAAGTGTGAGCGCTTCCTTGGCTAGGCCTGCATGTAGAGCAACATGTGGAGTGTGCAAGCCCTGCATGCCTCCCACACCCTGGTTGCTCACAGCGGGTGACCGCAGTCCTCTGCAACCGGCGTTGTTGTGCATTGCATCTGCGCGAGTGAAAACCATACGGACAAGTAGAGCAGCAGTGTCGGTGGTTGAGCTCTTGAAAGAACCTGCCACACCCTGGAGTGCGACAATGCCGCCCTCGCTGAGGAGTGAGCGCTGGAGGCACAGGATGCCCAGGGCCCGAACGATCTCCACCCTGCCCAGCTCCCATATGGGTTCCTTCCCATGAGGATGAAGCAGCTGCCATGAAGACCTGAGCAGAGCAGACGAGCGCCACATGCTGTATGCTGTAGTCATGCAACAAGCAGTGGTGCAAGTGATCTGCATCACAACAGGCCGATTTTGTGCTCCGGCGTTATGCGGCTTCGCGCAATGCTTGTGTATTGCAGGAACAGTCTGCCCGAGGTTCAAGGTGCGCAGCTACGTGCAAACGAGCTGCACTTAAGACATAGCATGGGTGGGGATTAAGGGGCACAGGGGGAAATGAGTACAGGTGGCAGCAAGGCCGGCTCAGCTCGCTCAGTCTGCGGTCTATCAGGGAGATAGAAGCCAAGCTCTTCCAGTTGGGAACACGCTTCCTGCCGCAGTCT
>CAJNDV010025002.1:113239-126873 GCA_905221635.1 Symbiodinium sp. CCMP2456 | reverse complement strand
ATATATATATATATGTGCGCATATGTTTACATACTGTATAGATAATGTACACATATGCGTTCATACGTAGACATATCCATCTGTCTATATATATATGTATAATATTAATTATTTACGTAGAGATCTGCAGAATACAGCGAACCAGGAAAGAAAGTTCAGAAGCCGAGAAGCCAACAGGCACAAACCAAAATACAAAACACAAAAAACCATACCTAAAACACATACAATTCCTTAGTCATATTGCATGTTCAGCGGTCACCGGGAATCCTTGTTATCAGAGTCTCATTAGCCGGCCAGGAGGAGTCGCTAACTTGTCTGTTATCTTTGCGTGTGTGCAGTCACATTGCGCCTTAATTGTTCGTATTGTATGAGCCTGTTCTGTTTCTGTAATTGTAGCTTTAATCAAGCACGACGGCCGCACATGCCTATCCGAACCTCAAGCTAAAAGGCACGTGCGCGGCCAGGGCATGAAGATGGCAAGCACTTGAAAAAACCTTACGGGGAGGTGGCAGTGTTCACACCTGCAGGCTTGATCAACCCAGTGCTCTCCTGGTCAGAGCTTGGATGAGTGTTCAGTGTTTTAGACGTAGGGGTGCTGTTTTGGTTAAGCCGCCCTGTTCCTGAAACGCTAGGTAGGCTGGTAGAGGGTCAAGGGCTTTTGGGCTCACAAGAAAAGGCTTCAAGGAGTCTTGAAGACCAGGAGCAATCAGCCACGCGGCTTGCATGCGACAATGACGGCTAGAGCGAGGGGCTGGCAAGCCTGTCCTAGCCAGGTTTGCTGCTCAGCGGTGGCACTGAGAACTTTGAATCAGATTCCTCGTCAAGCACTGCAAACATGTAAGTATGTATTTATGCATGCGTGCATGTATGTATTATAGTTGCAGGTTTGTGCGATGCGGGTGTGGCAGTGTCTTTGAGCATGTTCTCAGGCATCAGGAAGCTTGGGTAATTTCTTTCGCTCGTGCACCTCATCGCCATTGACTTGCCGACCTTACCGCCATTCTTTAACATAGTGACCTTCAGAGATTTGCAGCTGCAGCCGAAAAAATTGGAGCGATACAAGCCACAGCTTAACTTCAGGCATTCGAGGACTCGAAGAAAAGGATTGGAGCCCGAAAGCTACCATACAACCTAGGCCATTCCACCTGAAAGAATTGTAAAGCCGAAGGGCCCGCTCCCACGTTCCATGCCCATGTCTTTCAGAGCTTACGACAGGGTTTCGTGAGCCATCCTGAGATTCTGGCTTCTTACAAGCGATGATTGTTACGAAAGGCTTTGCCCCGGGACCCTTGCAGCTCAGCCGTCGCATGCCACAGCCTCCTAGAAAAATCTGGAAGCAAGACCAAACGTGAAGGCTAGAAGATAGTAGCACATCTTCTGCACGTCGGAGGCCGCAATGCGGACCCCTTTCATATAAAAGCCAGCCTCACTCTGGATGATGTACTGCACAACGTATTGTCGCCCCGGGTCCATGCCAGACTCCACCTCGTCTTCCCCCTCGACCGGGGACTCAGATTCAAACTTCCACGAGTTCACTAGAGGCGCCACGCGGCATGCCCTCCCGGTCACAGACGCAGCTCGAGCAAGTGCATAAAGGAATTGTAGGACAGGCGGATAGAGCCAGGCAATCCAGAATGCCGAGTCAATGTTGGCTTGCAGAAAGTCAGGGTTGCGCAACACTCTCTCTGCGAGCAAGACCAGTGGCCCCAGGCACGACATTCCCAGAAGCACGATAGCCCCACTGAGACGTCCAGACACCTGCGGGCGAAAGCAGGAAGAGTTCGACCAAGTTCAGGAATTGCCAGGTGTTACGCCGAGTGCGAACGCTGCCTTTACCATCCTACGGTACTGAATCCCGAACGCTGCCTTGCATGAATTGTCTTAAGCCCTCAACTTTAACACCGCTGAGTTGGCGACGCCCTGCCTGCCGCAAGGTCGCCTGCAGCATGTTCCACTCGTCGATCGCCTGCTCGAGGTTCATCTCCTGTTAACACAATGAAACCCAATAGGAGAATATGATTTTCTCACGACCGTTCCATGGACTGGCCTCGCGCTCGCTCCGACAAGGATGCAAGCGCCTTCACTGAACTACTGTGATATGCCGAACATCCCACCATAACATCATAAGCCAAAGCCAATTGCCCCGAAAGACGAGAATCATCAAACTCCCCGGATGTTCAGCTGGATCTTGAAATCATAGCATGCCACTGCACCCGAGGATAGGACATCAGCTCAAAAACAAACCAGATAAGCAACAAAGATGTTAAGTGCCATGGCGACAGCCATCTACGCATCATGCTTGACTGTTGCCCACTAGCCCAAGACGGTCTCCGCTAAGGCCACTGTGTGAATAGGGTTTCGGGCTTAGGGTTTAGGGATATTTAGGGTTAAGATGCACTGTATAATTACAACCTTTAGTGGACTGTATGCCTGTTGATGCCCTATTTTAACCGTCTCATCGTCAAAGCCCTCAAACGAGGGTGGGAACTGGATCCTTGAAGAAACGGAAGCCAAAGCTGTCGATGGCAAGCTCCAAACCACCGCATATATGGAGCAGCACATATCCGACCAAGGTAAACCTTTGCTTCAAGAATTCTGCTCACGGGTTAACTATTGAAAGAGATTGCATTGAAGGAGACCAGGTGTAAGATCGCTGTGGGTTCAAAGCACTGGGACGCAACTTTGATTTGGGGTTTTCGTTCTAGAAATAGCTAGTGAGCAAAACACAGTCACGTAAAAAGCAGCTCCTGATGGCTAGCAGACACTGAAACTCCATAAATGCAAAGGAGAGAAGAGCTAGAACGTCCATGCTGCTCCAGGCTCCTCTGTTTGCCAATATACTGACGATCCCCCTGCAAACGATCATCGGGGCGAGCAGAAAAAGCATCTCCACCAAGCGCCTTTTAGACAAACGTCGCCAGTCCTTCAAGAAACCAGCCTTGAATGCGTATTCATCTAGTGACTCCTCGCTGCCATTTAGCAAAGACTGCAGGCCACAGCGTCGAAGGCTGATGGTTGCCAGAATGGCACCTGCAAAGTAGAAGCACGAGGCTTCGGTGTCAATCGCCTCCACAACGCCCATCGTACTTGCATAGACAAGCATCGAGACCAGGATCACAGGAAAACCGCCATGCGCCCACCTCGAAAAGAGGCGCCAACTGCAACTTTCCCCAAAGTCCATGATACCGAACAAGCCCAAGAGGACCCAGGAGATGCATGGCAAAGCCGTTGAAATGCTCCAGTTGTCTCGAAGTTCTCGGATCTGTGAGGGCTCTGTCTGATTGGTGCGGCTCCTGGCTGCCTTCGGAGTTGCATCCGCCGACAAACGGGCCATGACGGCATCGTAGTTCTCCCGAAGCTCATCTAAGGACATGCGTCGACAATTCTTCAGCATTCCTTCTTTGTCCCTGGATCCCTTGAGCGTGACAGCTCTTGGCTTTCCGAAGATCCTGGCCTCGCTTATGTCAGGTGCTGGCTGAGAGGCTGCTGGTTTCTGCGCGATGGCGTCTTCATCTCTGAAGTCAATGCCGACCTCAACAGACCTGCTTGCTTCCGGCTCGGAAGCCTTCCCGCGCCTGTGCATGAGCTGTTGAGCTGTGAATGCTTCAAGCTCATCCATCATGCCATAAGCAGACCCCGACGGCTTGTAGTCGGCGCTTTGCAAGCTCGGGGTGCGAGACTGCGGTTTCTTCTTCCCTGTCGCTACTAGGGCGTCCGAAGGACGTTGCTTGGAACTTTTTCGAGTTGGGTTGCTTCCACTCGGTACGACAAGCTCCTGTACCTCGCGATCGGCAGAGTTGCGATCCCCAGAGTTCCGATCCATCGAGACTTTCTCAATGGATTGCCTGCTGTAGGAGCTGGAAGAGCCATTTAGCAAAGAAGGGGCATTGTCATCTGGAGCTGCAGGCACGCGACCAGGCATTTGCAGCATGCTAGCCAGGTTGGGTGATCTGTTGGGCGGTGAAGGTGGGAGGTTCTGCGAAGCACGCGAGGTTCGCTTGTTGACGGATACTCGAGAGTAGCGTCTGGCAAGCTCGGTTTCAGCCCTCAGCTGCTCCACAGCATAACACAGGCTATCCAAAGCTGTGGTCTGGGATGCAAGGCTTTCAGTCACACTCTGCATAAAACTCTCTGTTGGGAGGATGCGTGACTCTAAGTTTGCCAGCTGGTGCAACTTGTTTCTGATCTCCGTCAAGAATGCGTTTATGCTAGGAGTGATTTCCTTTTTCATCTCACTCCTCTGCATTTCCCATTCCAGAGTCGATGTTGATGTTGTAATGCGGGCCGGCGTGTGCATCATGTCAATGCTGGATGTGATTGAAGCTCCAAGTGCTCCCAAAGGATGCTGCTCGAGAGTATCCTCCTCCATGGCCCTAAACCCCAGCCTGTGCGGGGGCCTACTGTGCAAACAGAATCCAGAGTGTTTGGGCCTTCCAAGCCCCAGTCAGGTCCTAAATGCAAGGTGCGTTCAACCTGCCACTGACGTCTCCAGTCATGACCTCGACGGTAACGTATTTATGTGCGACGACATGACCGCTACGACCTCCATGAGGCCACAATTATCTCACACCACTCTTGCTAACAGCTTCAACTTCAAGAAGAGATTCCGACGGGAGACGGATGCTTGGATATGATCTGCCTGTGGCCTGTGGCGACAACAGTCTCAAGACGGCACCGCTACAGTGGTGGGGACGACATGACTAGACTGTTGCCAGTTGCTACACCTCCACCAGAGCCGGCACATCTCTGGAGTGCCAAACAAAGCACGCTGATGACAGGTTCTCGCAGAATCCGTCACCCCTTCTGCGATCTTACGCCTGCAGGCAAACGTTGGAACCACCTTCCTATGCAAGAAGCCTGCTCTTGTGCCAACAAAGGCCTAGGCTGTCTCTCGACACATCGGTAGAGATCTCCGTCGAAAATTACCCCTGCACTTCTCCCTGTCTGTCCATAGCGAGAACGGCAAACGTGCCTTCAATGAAAGACTGAAGCTGATGCACAACGCCCTTCTTTAACTACTCAACTCAAGCCCCCCACTCAGAAGCTGTCACTTCCTGATTCGGTGAATGCAAGTGTCAATTCCTTCACTTCGTAGCCTCTGCATCGAAGCACTTCTCGAGACCCATGCACTGCTGCTTCGACCGGGGATACCGGGGAGTTTGCATGTGAGCGGCAAGGGTTCGGCAACAACACTGGCTGCATTCACTACAGACTGCGACTCGCAAAACAGCAAGCTGGCAGCAAATCAATCAATCTGACCCACGCCTCTCCACCCAGGGTCTTCTCGTGCGTCAGCAGCTGGAATATGAGGTATGCGACGTATGATGACCTCAGCATGGGCCCGCGTGGTGGGGTTGAACAGCGTGCGGTGCGGCGCGGTGCGGGGTAGGGCGGGGGGGGCGGGGGCGGGGCGACGGCGGGGCGGGGCAGGGGCGGGGCGGTCGGTGTCTCAGTTAGATGATACCTTGCCTATTTAGGTGTATGGCACCACCCCGCCCCAGCGATGGAAATCTATCTTAAGATCTCACTTCCTACTCAGGATAACATCTATCTTAAGATCTCAGCCCCAGTATGATCCCAACCTATCCTACTATAGGAATGTTGCCTACTTCTATCTGGGTAAATTACAATGCGAGCGGCTGCTCGTTGCTTGCTCCTGTGCTTGCCGGCCGGTGCCGGCGCAAGGCGCGGGTACCTTGTAGTTGTTATGTTGGCGATTATGTGTTTTTGTTGACTGCATGTTTTTTGTAAAAAGTGTTCCCAAGGTTTTTGTTGTGACTTTTCATTCCTGCGTTTGCAAACGCACGGGACTGCTTCGTTTTGATGTGTGCATGAATCTAAGGGGAGCGTCCCGTGGATTTTTTCGGGGGAGCATCCTGTAGATGCTGAAAGAGGTAACCACGCCTGTCGCATTTCCGGAAAATTAGCAGTGGCTTCGCGTCTTACCTGCAGATGCCAGCTCTCCTGTCTACCCTATCGTACCTGACCTGCCTGCAGCCAAACCCTACGACTGGTTTCAATGCACTGCTCTCAAACGCTATAGCTTTTTGGGACTTGCAGAGCCACATCCCCCAGGGCTGACGATAAAAAGTTTGCCAATATGCAAACTCCTTCCGAAATTCATTCTTTTACAGACAAACAACTTTCCCTACCAGCAGCCCTACATACCATCTTACTGCCTTGCGCATCGAGACGAAACCTCACAGATTTCCTGAAAAGGCTTCATCTTGTGTCAACACGGGCCTCTCTGAACAAGAGCTGGGCAGACACATTCGTGTCATGAGCAGTTCCATGCCCTGCGGGCATCTCTTGCGATATTTCAGAAAAAGCTCTTGGTCATCCGGGTGAGGAAGCTCTGAATGTCGGTGGTTGGCATAGATCGCTTGCATGTAAAGACTTGCCATGTAGGGCTTCCGGATCGTGATTTGTTTTTCGTGCCAATCTGCGAACTTAACGGGCTGCACAGGCCGCGGTCCCTTGATGATTCTTCCTTTGCCCTGCAGCTTCGGTCGCTGAAACGGCTGTGTTGTATGGCTTGGCTTGTCTATCCACATCACGTCTTGCCCGAGGAACTCTTTAGCAATGAGGATTTCTAGGTTGACCTGCTCTGTTGGTTCATCACCTGAATCTTGGCCGCCCGTCTCACTGACATCCTCCTCCGACATTGTGGGGACTAGAACCATGTGAGCTACCTGAAACATTTTCTGTAGAGATTGAGCGATCAACAGCCCGTTGCGTGGATGCGTCGTGCCAATGCCCAGCTCATAGCCTGCAAGCTCCTGCACCTTTTTGTGCAGGTGCTCCCCGACCAGCTCAAAATAGGCCAAACCCATGACTCGGATCTGGCTTCAAGCAATCTGGAAAAAGTTGGCCAAGATCATGCATGACGTGGTGTTGTAGTATTTGCGAAGTCTGGGCTTCCAAGTCGGGTTGAATGTCGCGCTGCTTGCTGGCCGAATCTAAACAGCACAAGAGCCATGGGTTGCAGCACATTTTGCACTTGCTGCCGATTGGCTCGCACTTCCTCTTCCAAGTTCCTGATGCCGCTGCGAGTGGCCTCGCGATTGGCTCGCACTTCCTCGCGATTGGCTCGCACTTCCTCTTCCAAGTTCCTGATGCTGCTGCTGATGCTGCTCATGATCTGCTGCTGTGCCTCGGGTACAGGACGTACGAGTCTGAAGATAATCGAGACGCAGCCGACCGGCTAAGCTGCCCAAACAATAGGGCGAAACAGTACGGGCAACAAACCTCCTAGCGTGAATCGCTTAGGGAGACCAACTAGTGGGGCCAAGAACGGATGAGAACCTAAGCCAAACAGGCGTCCTAAATTGGGATGGAAATCCTGACGAGGGGCTTGTGATGCCGTGGTTGGCATGTCCTAATGATCGACAAGGCGTGCGAGTGCATCACTACCTGTGCAGATTTCATGGAGCAACGTTCGGGGAGCAAGCTCTTAACCTTGGCCACGAGCATTCTCGTGCTTGTACAACTTCAGCCTGGGAAATTAATAGTACTTCCACCTTTGACACGCCGAGCACTTTCTGCAAGAGGTCAGATACCGTTGGGCGATCACGTAGATCGTGGCGAAAAACCATGAACTCATCAACAGCATTCTTGACTAGCACCCACCGAAATTCTGGCAGAGGCCCACTTTGCCCAGGGCCGTCAGCCATGGAAACTCGCACCACTGAGCACAAACCCTCACAGCACTTCACTTGTTCAGCAATTTTTGGAGTGTTAGCCCATGTTGTTCGCAAGGGATTGTGTCGATGGGTTTTCCACATGCCCGATGACAAGCATGATCGCAATACATGATTCGTCGCTTGATTCGAACCTGTAACCTGCAGCAAAGAGCTGCGCAAAAAGAAAGGAATCAATCCAAAGCTCGGCTTTCACCAAACCCTAGCCCAAATTCTGCAAGACCCCCCGTGCCTAGTCAGGCGTATGGCACCTAGATAGAAGTAAGTACTATTCCTAGGATGGTAACTTGGGTTGGGATCATCCTGCTGGGGCTGAGATCTTAAGATAGATCTTGGTGGGAAGTGAGATCTTAAGATAGATTTCTATCCTAGGGCGGGGGCTGGGTGGTGGCAAACACCTGAATAGGCAAGGTATCATCTAACTGTCCCTGCGTGGATGCAAGTGTTTGTCTTTCAAAAGTATCGGCTGGGCAAGGCACAGCGGCTTGCAAAGCTTGATGAAGGCATGCGAGCAACAAAAGATTAGGCTCCTATAGTCAGCTTCTGCGGCACAACCGCCTCGCATCCACATCAGGATGCTTTGGTACGACTAGTCGTGGCAAGCGGCAGCGTGCAAGGTCTCTTTGGAATGACCACAGGCCGGCACTGAAGAGCTCTGTAAGGCCCCAGCAGAACGATGACTGCACCAATTCTCGAGACCTCTGCCAGCTGCAGCTACCGAGCGACATTCTCGTACAGTCGCCAGGAAGGCAGCAGAAGAACCAACTGCTACAACGCTGCAACAGCAATATGTTGTTGAGCTACACTGCTGAGTTGTCGTTTGTCGTAAGTAATTCTGGTTCAACTACTTGCAGAAAACTGGTGCTAGTGGATGCAAGCGTCGTCGCTTTGGCGGTGCTTGTCCTCAGCATGGTGGCAGTAGCAGTAACGTGCAGGACCAAGTAGTCGCAGGAGCAGGGTGGTAGTAGTACTAATGGTCGTCGTCGTCGTCGGCGTCGTGGCAGCGGAGGCAGTTTTAGTGGCAGTGGTGGTGGCAGTGGCAGTGGTACTAGTAGTGGTCATCATCGTCGTGGCTGTCGACGTAGCAATATGCCGTAGCCGCCAGCACCAGCACCAGCACCAGCACCGCACCAGCAGCAGCAACTTCTCCAGTTGTTCCGGCTTCTTGTGCCCTGACTATTGAAACGACATGACACATCCCGTGCGAAAACCCCTTGATCCTGAAAGGAACCATTCCAATCAGTTGACCTGGGGCTTTAGCTGCTATCTTCAACTGCGCACCCATGCCTGCAGAACCGACTTGCGGTCATCGGATGGGTAGGAGTTGAAGATCGTTGGCAGTGCCTTGCAAGTTGCCCAGTATGTTGTGTTACTCCGGCAGGCGCGGGCTGCACAGCAAGATCGACGAAGCGTCGAGGCAATACTACGAGCCTACACGAGCAACGGCTTCTCCTGTTGAAATTGCACACAGGCTTGCAAAACATCTGAAGACTTCTACTGCGGCAGCGACGGCAGTGTAAGTGCACGGCAAAAGACATGCAGCTGAACATGAGCATGGCCATGCTGATCAGTGCAGACTTGACAGCAAACCTTAGAGTCGCAAGATATCGGGCAGGGATGGATTCACAGGTCCAGACAATTGCGCTGGCTGTCAAGTTTCGGGATGTACCATCATGCAAGGTGCAAACTCTGATTTCTGCACGTACACAATCAGCTAAGGAATGACAAACACCTCCACCACAACTTGGGTCTCTCACTTCTGCTCCTTTTCCATACGGGTTGGGCCGTTCTTCTCGAACTCCTGCATGCTGGGATGTCGCAGGAAGTTGACACTGAGCTGCCAGGTTGGATTGGCCATAGCCTTTGAAAAAGTGCAAGTCGGACCGAGATGAAACGGGCAGCCAGAATCATCCAGACAAAACTGGAAGACGGAGCTTGACACGAATCTTACACCTGAGTCATGTCAGGATGTACCACTCGAGGCACACTGTATATGCTTAAAGCACAGGGAGGAAGACATACACCTACAGGCAGCACGACAAGCAAACGCACATGCTCGCATTCATGTATTTATGTCTGTCTGCATGCATGCATGCATGCATGCATGCATGCATGCATGCATGCATGCATGCATGCATGCATGTCTATCTGTACACGGCTAATTAACAAGTGCATCGCGCATGCTTGCACAAGTGTTGACGTATTCATATGGCATCTTGAATGTTGTTCATCTATGTAAACGAGCGAAAACAGAGAGATAGAGAGAGAGAGAGAGTCAGGGTGGCGCCTGCCTCACTGACAATGTGAAAGGAATGGTACCGGCCCCTCCTGCAAACACCGCGGTTCGTGACTTCCAATTCTATATTCAGCTGCTACATTGCACATGACGTATCGATTCCTTCTTGGCTAATGCGGGTGACACTGGTGATCTAAACCATCCTTCGAGCCTTACCGATGCCCTCTGCGCAGACCTGCTACCGACCACTCGGCGTGGCTGTGCTTCTGTCGGGGGTCAGCGACAGTCCTTTTCCGGCTACGCGTCAGGCCACCGAGTAGGAAGGCCGTGCCCAACCTCGGTAGACAACACCAGCAAAGCCCAAAGAAAGGGGTGTTCAGTTTCAGGGACCAGCCCCATTTGCACACAGCCACAGCCAAGTTAAGCTCGATTTTGTTCCCCATGAAGTCACAATCAAACTCCCAGTCGTACAGCTGCGACATGTGCCTAGATCTGCCAATTGCACTTGAACAAGTCCTCCAAAGTTCTAGAGCTTGCAGATGCAGCTGTGCTCTCAGCAGAACCAAATAAAGAAATGTCACGAAACCTCTCAGTACTGCCACAAGAGCTCCCAAGGCAGCAATCTGGTTGAATGCTAAGGTCCATGCACCAGCAGAGTGTTCGACAGAACAGAGCCTAGAAGACTGGCCTGAACATGCATTCTTTGGAGTCTTTAGATGTTGGGTTGGATTTGGGGCTCAACTTCAGAAACTTCCAACATGTCTGACAGGATCTAACTGTCTTCGTGCCTCGCGATTTGCGATGGGTCATGAGACGAATGAAACTCCTTCACCAGCAACAATTTCGCCAGGCTAAGTCGCTTCATAAATGGTATTCTATAAGACTCCGTCCTGACATCGCATGAGTCACGCTGAGGGTCCATGTGCTCCAGCTACTGTGCTGCTGCCGTCTCTGCAAAGAGTCCGTGACAAAAAGGCATGGCAGTCGGTTCAACTTCTGACGGACGTGGAATCGTGTTCAGGCACAGCTCCTTTTTAAAGTCTCGTAGCATCTCGTCATTAACGAGAACCCAACAACCTCGTGGCCCCTCCCCTCAACCCTCCGTCAGCGAGCCTTCACTATGTCCAAGAGGTTGGACCGAATGGACCTTATTCGATGCCAGGTCTGTCCGAGCAGCCATGGGGTAGGATTGGGGCTAAGGGTCCAAAGTTGCGATCTGCGGTGCGACGTTTCAGCGTGACTTGCTGGATCTCAGCAAAGCAGCCACATTCGCACTATTTCAGGAGCTTCCGATCGGCATTGCCAAACCAAGAAAGGATGCTACCCCATCCTTGCCTAGTTGCAGTTCTGTGGAAACAACCAACCGACAGAAATGTTGCAAGATGTTGCGAGGACATTGAACTTCGAGCTCAAAGCCTGCTTTGAGCAAGACGCAACGAGTTGGAAAGGCTCACGGTCCTTTATCACAAGTCCTCAAACCCAGGAAGCTTCATTACAAACCCCTAACCTGGAGCGATAGTTGTGGCAGGAGGCTGGATCGCAACAATCATCTCGACTGCATTGCCGAAGGTGGCATTGAGCAGTCCCGTAATCTGGGCATGCTACAGAAGGTGAGTGTGTCTCCGTGTTTGCTTTTTGAAATAGCAACGGTGCAGCGCACTCCTGAGCGCCAGAAGCTCGGTTTTGCTCGATCGGATCTCAGGTTTACCAGTTTACGGCGCCATGACAGACAAAAGCTGCAAGTAGGTCCAGGACTGAGGTCCGTTTAAGCACATCACAGCGTCCAGCAGCAAAGGCTCTGACAGATTCTAAAGGGCCCGTTGTCTTGACCGGGTCTCAGGCAGTATCGTTATTGATAGAGCCCGCGAGCTCCTGTAGCGCAGTGCATCAGAGGACACTGGATGTGCATGAGCACAACTTAAGCCACATATCGAGGAGGGTGCCAGGGCCGAAATCTGGAACAAGTGTTGTCCTGACCCGAACTCACACTCAAGAACTCTCCTCCGTGGCGTCGCCCAGGATCTTTGCAAGCGGCACCTGAGCAAAGCTCATTAATCCGAAAGATGCTACGTTTAGCAGGTTGGACAATACAAGATGAATCAAAGGAACAATGAAGATGTTGTATGTAGATGTTTACTAACAAACACATACGCATACCTTAACATGTGCATGTGCGTTTGCATGATCGATGCACATGCACGCATAGACTTGCAAGTGGTTTATGCCAGTGACATCGCGAAAAACATATGTGCATGCATGCGTGCATGCAGCGATCCAGTTTTCACACCTGCCAGTCCGCAAAGCGAACCTTTGTGCTGTTGGCTTGTGGCCTCTCTGCCGACAAGGGAACTCACATCCAGAAAACGGTCGTGGCTCTTTCCAAAGACGACAGCGCGGGACTGCAAGGAACAGGCACGAATGTGGCACAATTACGCAGCCGCAGAATTACATTCCATACATCATTCCATGTTTGTCCGTTGGGAGTCCGCCTGATGGACCTGAGGTCAACAACTTTGGAGCTGATCGACACAGGGCACAGATTGGGTCTCGACTCCTAGACAGAGAATACGTGATGTATTCTTGTTACCAACAACACTAGGTAGATACGTTTGAAGGAAGTGAGCTAACCGCAGCAGACAGTATGATGTAACTAGATCTGAATCTGAGAGTTGTCCAATATCATCGCTCGGAAATCATTGCACTTTCGGTCGCACTTGCTTCTGGTGTCGCGACAACAATTTGACAATGTCAGTAACGTCTATTGTTTACAACTTCATACTTGACACACTTTCGCAGCATGCAGGCGGTGACGACACTAGAACTAGAATTGATCAAGTGACGTGTGTCCCCACATCTCATAACAATCAGAAGCAGAATGTGCTAAGATTTTCAACATTCTGCTGTGACGTCTGCAGAAGAGCCGGACAATGAGCAACTGCTTTGAGCGAGCTTTGACCCATGGCTTCTACGATTGTGACGACGACTATACTACTATCACGACTACTACAGCGCTGGTGCTACTGCCGGTCTCACTCACGACTCCATGCAGGCGTTGCTTCATGGATTCTCGCCCGACCCCGTCAAAAGTAGGGCACGGACCAGCGCGAGGAAATTCAACCAGAACCTCTCAGAGGAACGCGAGGACAGGCACACATGTCATTGTATGTAACGATCCTGACTTCGACATTTCCATGTTGCACGGACTGACAAGTCGCAGCCTTTGTGGTTGTGCAGAGCCTGAGGGCCAGACACCCAGGTATGCCCCCAGTTGGCAAAGTGGGCGACTATCTGCGTGCAAGATGCGCCGGGCACTTCCCCTTCATGCTACTGCTACTGCTCATCCTGTGCTGCTAGACTCTACTGCTACTCGTACTACTCCCGCTACTTCTATATATCCTACTCCTCCTCTTCCTACTACTCCCACTGTTGCTGCCACCACCAGCACCACCACCACCACCACCACCACGACTACGACGACTACTACTACTACTACTACTGCTACTACCTCCCACTACTACTACTACTACTACTACTACTACTACTACTACTGCTACTACTGCTACTACCTCCCGCTACCTCCCACTACTACTACTACTACTACTACTACTACTACTCCTACTACTACTCCTACTACTCCTACTACTCCTACTACTACTACTACTACTACTACTACTCCTACTACTACGCCTACTACTACT
>CAJNDV010025002.1:85847-103813 GCA_905221635.1 Symbiodinium sp. CCMP2456 | reverse complement strand
TATGTGTGTATGTATGTCTATATATATATACACATACATGAATATATATATATATATATGAGGTATATACAAATGCATACATACATACATACATTACATACATACATACATACATACATACATACATACATACATACATACATACATACATAGCATCTTCAAGAAGCTTGCTGTGCTAGAATTGCACTGGCCTGACGCGCATTTACACAGTTTACCTTGCGTTTAGCTCTAGTGCACTGGCCAATGTTTTGTTATGCTGAGGAAATGCACATACCAGGATGCGGGTGCACGTGGTCCAGCGCTATAACGATGAAAGACACGTAGCATAAAAATACAGATGCAAAGTTCATGTAGCTGGAACTTTAATGGGGGTTAATAACACTTGCAGCACCACAAACTGGAAACGTGTCGAACGTACTCGTAGTGCAGAGACACCCAGAGACTGCCTCTTGGCACACAAGACTGTTCTCCACGTATAAAAGCCATCTAACGGATGCACGCAGGCATGCAAACATGAATATACTGATTCACACGGGCAAAAACTTACATATTCTGATGTTAACACGGGCTCCACGTCATGAAAGAACATGGGGGTTTGCAGAAAATAAGCCGCCCCCGAAGGAAAAAGGCAAACGAGTAGGGGGTTTTGGGTCTTGAGGACTTGAGGCTCCACAACAGAGACCACTACTGTGGCGGTCTGAATATGGTCTGAATCCATCATAGTGATTCGGTGCCTGGCTCGTCTCGGCAGGCTTGGGCTCGTCACCTGAAACGGTAGCTCCGAGCTTCGACGCCAAAAGGGCCAGCTTGGCAATCGTGCTGTTGGTGTACCTTGTGGCAAATATCACTGTTTTTGATACAGATATGCGTGACAATCACCAAAAACCTTGTTTGAGTGTCTATGCCTATGCTGCATAATGCTGTCACCGTTCAGGTTTCTTCTCTTAACGCAGCCGCCACCTTTATCGCAAGAAAGAGTTCTTCATATTCGGCAAAACTAAAATTGTTTGCGCTCGTTGCTGTCTCTTTGCATGGCCGTCCCTGGCAGCTGCACGCCCAGCTCTTTGCGCAAAAGTGAAGTTGCTTTCCCGGCCAGAAGGGAATTGCCACCGACCAGAGGCCAATCTGCTTCCACGCTGAGACCTGGGCTTTTCGGCAAAGTCCCTTGAAGTATTTATTGCTCAAGAGGACTCCCGTGCAAGTCGAAGTGGAGCCAAGAAGCTCTCAGGTGCACGGTCCAACACCTTGGCCCAGATCTCGCGGATGCGCTCTTCCAGGGAGTCTCGCGGCTCCACCACAAGCACCGCCTCCTCGCTCTCCCCTTGTGGCTCCGGTGGTGCTGGCAGTGCCTTGCGGTCAATTTTGCCACTGGCTGTCCGCGGCATGGCTTCCAAGAAGACCACCTCTCCAACTTCAAACGTCTCATGATATCATGTGTAGGTGACACGCAGGCAATTGGAACTCGCATTCTGGGCAGCTGTGCCTGTGCTGGCACCATGTAGGCAGGGAGACGGCTGGTGCAAGCGGCGCGCAAAGTCGCTTGATCACCTCCAGGCATGATCACGTAGGCCACCAGCCGCTGCTGTGTCCCCTGCCTGGGCATCAGGAGAGTTCTAGCGAAGAAGCGATTGTTTACCACTCTCTCTACCTGTCAGCCGCGATGCAAGACACAGCGATTTCGCTATGTGCGTGTATCTGCAATGAAATTGAAGTACGAGAAGTTGGACCTTACCGAAACTACTACAAGGACTTCACATGCGCCCATGCATCTGGAGTTTCTTCTATGCCAGTCGAGGTAGCCGTTGCGAGTTGTTTGTGTGTGCAAAATCGTCCGCATGAGCGTGCCACGCAGTGATATGACAGCAGCAGCACATAGCAGTTGCACCACGAATAAAGTCTCCATGTAGCATGAGAAGACGTTGCACAAACTGAGCCAAGACCGTTTGCAGCGCACCACAACAGGATAGCTCAAGCCATCCAAACGTGGCCCGCCGGGGCAACAAGTAGATAGATAGATAGATAGATAGATAGACAGATAGATAGATGGATACACACACTGTCTGTGCGACTGTGCATATATATATATATATATAGATACATATGTATGTATGTATGTATGTATGTATGTATCTATACGCATTTCGACTCTCACTCTCGCACACAGCTGGCAAGGCTCCACACATGTCCGTCACGCGAGAGAGGTATGAAGCTTGACTCATGTCATACAACTAAATATACGTATTTAATTTGATACGATATGAGATGATACGATGTGATATGACATGATATGCTATACATATATACGAATTTACATACAGCTACTTATTGAGCAGCTGCTAAATCGACTGCAGAAAATCATCTACCATCTACGGATCTTTTGCATACACATCTCACCTTAAGAGTTGCAGGGCCTTGCAAGCTCTGGATATGTGGAATGAATTTTACAAGATTCCTATGTGAATTTTCTGTGAGGGATTGTGTGAGCGGTACCTGTGAGCGCGGACAGCTCTGTGAAATTTCGGTTAGCGTACCGGTGAGAATTCTATAAGCGGGGCCTGACAGTGAGGCCGGGCCGGCCCGCGCTCTCAGCCCCGCTCGCACAAACCTCACAGCCCCGCTCACAGAGGCCCGGTGCTCGATTCTATCGTAAATCCACAAGGAAATGGTGGTCTTGGGCCTGTGAGCGCCTCCACAGATTCCGCTAAATCCTCGCACATCAAAGCATCACACCTACTGCTCACAAGAAACTCACAATACCAAATAACTCACAGAATTAATCGATTTACCTCGTCTCAGAGGTGCCAAGACCTGCCACTCATAAATCTAATCAACCTCACATACGACATGATGATAAAATGATATGGCATCCTAGCCGTTGTTTAGCATAGTCATCATGACTGTCAGCCTTCTTTTCCTCACCATTCATTTCCATACAGTCTTCTCGGATGCAAACATAAATCACAAGCATGAAAGGTTATGGGTTGAAGCTGGTAAATGGCAATCGCCCGACCTCTTCACGATCATGAATACAACATGATAGCATAGAAAGTTGGAACTCGTTGGGACATAAGGAAAAACAGAATGGGCGTTGTCAACAGGCTTCAGCATCCGTCGATGTGCCCGAAGAAGTCTAAGCTGAAAATTGGAACGCTGCAGCTTCTGCGGTTGCCGAACAGTGCCTTCAGTTGTGGATCTTCGAGGGAGCGTGTTGAGTATAGTTTTCGGGCATGCATCGGGAAATGTCTGCTCTTGCTGCCCGTAGCCACATACATGCGCACACGCTAATATAGCAGTTATCTGTTGCGTATTTGTTTGCAGATGCTCACAGACACGGCATTCGCACGAACGAGGGAAGGGCTATGAAAAGAAGGGCGTCTGCATTCACCCACATGTTTCAAGGTTAGAGCTAGGCTAGACAAGCCGTCGGCTTATCCTTATCATGCCGGGACGGAGATTTCGAGCCCAGGCGCCCAACCACGATGCACACGGAATTCTTGGCGCCTGCCGCGCGCAATGCCTCCTGATGCCACGAGACACACACACACACACGCGCGCGCGCGCACACATACACACACACACACAGGCGCATACACACTCTGACACTGACACTTGACACTGACGCTGACACGTCGCTCCCTCTCTTTCTCTCTCGCTCGCTCTAGTGACTCTAGTGAATACCTATATCTCAACAATTTTGTACAGAGACTTCACACGACTTCCTCGATCTCCCCCAGCTCGATGCGGAAGCCCCGCAGCTTCACCTGGAAGTCGGCCCGGCCAAGGAAGTCCAGAATTCCAGACTCCCTCCACCTCCAATCGTGTCAGTTCGCATGGCCATGGGTTCGATTCCACGTGTAGTCTCTTTTGGTCAAGTGCAGAAAACCCTGCTCCTCCGAAACTTAGGATTCCCGTAGTTTACTTCTTCCTTCTCGGCCTGGCCTGGCTAGGTCGCCCGAAGCATACAGCTTCGTGCCCTCGGCACCCAGAAAACGATCGAGGACGAACTTCTCCTCTGTGAGCTGCGGCATGCCCAGGTAGCCTCGTGCAATGAAGTCACCTCCGAAGTAGATCTCCCCGGGCTCCCCGACACCAGCCAAACCGCCAGAGCTACAAATTAGGATTCTGGAGCCCTCCATGGGCTCTCCGATCGGCATGCTTTGCCTGCCGGGAGATGGCAGTGGCAATGCAAAAACACACGGTTTTGCTGCAAAACCCTTCCAGTTTGCCAGCAAAGGTGCAAAATGCGGCCCATGGGAAGCCGCCAAACGGTCATTTCGCCTCGCCAAAGCGAGAAGCTTAGCAAACGAAGCTTTGCAAACGGAATTCCCGGTCCCACGCAGGAAGCAAACTCTTGCCACAGTACCTTCGGTAGGGCCGTAGAGGTTGTCCAGCGTGGCATGCGGCAGGAAGTCGAAGAACTGCTGCGCGAGGCTTGGCGGCAAAGCCTTCACAAGCCACTTGTGTTCCAAATTCTAAACCCCACCTTGGTCACAGATGTACAGCTACTCCAGACCCTCCCATCCCCCTTCCTCGTCCGTACACTTGTAAATGACCCGTAGTCAAAGGCCTCGCCACAGGTGATGGCTGCCTTCAGGTCCGGCCAAAGCTTTACCTGTCAGTGGCAAAGTGAGATGCAGCGCCTCCGAAGCCTCGGTCGAGTTGCAGCCAAGACAGTGGCCACAGCCTGCTGGTCTTCGAACTCAAGCTCTGCGTACTCCAGCAATGCCCTGAGGACCGAGGGCACGAAGACCTGCGACTCGCAGCAAAACCAGTTAACCGGGTCCACGGCTGCCGGGGCAGTGCTTCGAGCATTGCGAGTTCGGATCGACCTACTTTGGGCTTGGAGCACCCACAGAAGCTCTAGCAAAGGCTAAAAGTGAAAGCGCATGGCGGCCAAGTGCCTGTCGGGCAAGGTCGTTTGTTCATGCAGTTTACCTACTCAGAGTCGGATCGCATGGGCATGACGGTGATCTTTCTTCACTAGGCCCACTAGGCTTGGCCACGAGGCTTGCCCCTGCAGTCTGCAACCGCGAAATGTAAGCTATCTTGCAAAAATGCAGCACATGAACCCAGCGTGCAAGCCTGGGTCCGCACTCGATACTGCTCAGAGAGCTGCCACAAGTACCTGGAAGGCGAGAGTCTATGAGGCCAGCTGTGCCTCATAGCCCGAAAATACCTTCAGCCTCAAAGCGGCACCACGCGAAGACTGTTGATATTAAAGCTGTTTGTCATCAGCTTCGTCTCATGAGGGAGTGATATTTATCTTCTCATGTTGCCTGGTGCAGACGGTGCGCCAAGCTGAAGCAAGCTTGAAAGGCAGCAAGCTGGAAACAGGGTGCGAGTGAACGGCGCTGGTGTTCGCCTCAACCTGCGCCTTTCTGGGACCAGACCCAAACAAACCCTGACATAAAGCCAAACAGAACAGCCGGATCCCAATTCTAAGGATCCCTCAATAAGGTAGCCGAGGGTCTCCATATCTTTTTCCCCGTCCGGACGGCAGAGGACCAGCGTACCACCCACGGAGAGTGGCCAGAAGATCTCCCACTCGGACAAGCCGAAGGTGTAGCCTGAACAATTCTCTATAGACCCTCGGGCAGTTCCATCAGCACTTCTAGATTACAAATGCTGTTGTTTTCGAAGGCCCTAAGACCCTAAGGCCTAAGATTCTTGCCTATAGATTCATGTCTATAACAGGAAAGCTGTGGCACTCCGAGCTGCTGTGCTTCAGGATTCCACACTCGCCCGGACGCATTTGCCACCGGTCCTGAAACCAAAGAATGCGGTGCACCAGTCCACGGTGCTCCACCACCACACCCTTGGGCTTGCCTGAAGATCCCGAAGTGAAAAAGCAGTACACCGCATTGGTGCTGTTGGGTTCGGACGCGACTCGCATAGGTGCGCTGAGAGATTTCAATTGTTTCCGCTTGATGTCCAAGATCTGGCAGGTGCTCAACTCTTTTACGAGGGACTGTAGGCGAACTGCAAAGCCTGGGCCGGCGCAGACAGCACGTGGAGCACATTGCGAGATCACCTCCATGACACGGTCGTCTGGCCACTTGGTGTCCAAGGGAACATACCCACCGCCAGCAAAGAGGATGCCGAAGATCGCAATGATCATCTCCGTGCAGCGATGGGACATCAGTGGCACCAAGCTATCTACAGTGACGTCGGCCGACAGAAGCTCTGAAGCTACCTGCCCTGCTTCTGCAGCTAGCTGGGCATAAGTCAAAGACTCGGAGTCTTCGATAATTGCCGTTCGACTGGGCACAGCAGAGGCCTGTTCTTGGAAGAAGTGGTGGATGCATTTGCCAGAGTCAAGGTATCTCTCTGATCTTTGATCACTCCAATCCAGCAACATCCACTGCTCCATTTCGTTGCAGACCTCCAACAGCCCCGCTGGCAAAGTGAGGTCCGTGGAGAGCAGCGCTTCCAAATGCTCCAGGGCCCGTGCGGCACTTGCCGTGCTGAGCAAGCCTTGCTCAAAGAGAAGAGTACCTGGGTTCTTGTTAATGATTCCATTTAAGAAACATAATTAGAGAAAGCATGTTATTTGCTACAACTCCCTATTATTGTAAAACTTATTCAATTCTGAACAAGAGCCCAGGTACATGCAAGGCCTTCGGCTTGAGGCTCGCATTGCAGCTGCAGCATCAGCCGGCCTTGGCCGCAAGGTGCTGTCCAGTCAAGATCCGTCGCTGGCCCGAAGAGAAAGCCCACACGGCACTTCAGTATATCCGCAGGAACATGGGCCCAACAGGACCTGGCATCTGCCAAACGATTGCGGTAGGCATCTGCGGCTTGCTGTAGTGACAACTGCTCCAAGCTTGCCAGCCGCAAAGCCACGGGACTGTCCTGGGAGACCAGAAGCAGTACCTCCTCCGCGCGAGAATACCGACAGAGCAAAAGGACCCATGCGGCGAGCACAACTTCTGGGACCACCTGTCCGGAAAGAATCCGATGCGCTCTGCCCACTTCGTGCGTCAAGTACGCATCCAAGGGGTGCAGCGGAGGGAAGTTGAGCTCAAAGATAGGTGCGTTCTGAAGTTCCTTTGCCCAAAAGGCTTCCGGCTCCAAGGACTCATTGAGTCCGCCAGCATCTTCAAAGACGGTCGTCTCTGCGGGCGCTGGGGTTTGCTGATCTTTCGCCTCGGCTTTTGGCAGAGACTCCGGCTCGGTCTCAGTCTCGGCCTTTGGAAGCCGATTGCGGAGGCCTTCCGAGGCCTCGGGTGACTCCGGGGCCTCCGACCGAATCTCCTCGGATCCGGAGGTCAGCCACTCGCAGAGCAACGATCTGCGCGACACGCTGGCGCCAATGCTACCATCTGCTTCAATGGTCAGGAACATCCCTACGGCCTGTCCGAACAGGACGACCTCCCGGTCTTCGAAGGCGCTGCCCCTTGAAACTGAGAACCTTGGCTGCTTCGGCACCAAGGGCCCAGGAATTACCAGATTTAAAAGCGCCGGGCCCCTGAGTGCAACTATGATCAGCAAGCAGTCCCCTTCTAGCAGTTACGTCCAACTGAAAGGGCACAAGCAATTTTTCCATTGCATTACTTCGGAGACCAGCTCCGAAAGAAGGCCTGACCCCAGCACAGGAAAGACTCGTTACGCACAATCATTCTCGTGGCTAAAAACACCTCAAAGCCGCAAGCTTTGCCTACAAGACTCCACCTTGGCTCGGATATCTCGGATCGAGGGGCAATGTGCGGCTTCCGCCTCGCTTACCCTGGAGGTCGCCGCCTCTCCTCTGCAGCCGCAGGTATCCGGACTCGGACTGAAAGCACAGGATGTCCTGCTGCATCCAAATCGTTTCTTGGGCGGCATCTAAGTGCGATTATAGGGGGCAGCAGGCAAAGGTGTACGGACTACGTATGGAACAACAGAATGCAGCAGAGTGATCAACAGGAGCCAACTAGTGCTTCCACACCCTTATCCAAGGCCGCCTATAGTCGCTGAAGGCATACACTCAGAACGTGGATGTTTGCCACAGTCACTGACCAGCAGCATCCCAGAAAATTCAACATGTTCTGTGTAGCGTAGCCATCCGTGCTCCTGCTCCTTCACTGGCCGTTGCGGCACAGGCCCACTATCATTCTACAAGACTTTGCGCTGCCTCCACATGGGTCGTTCCTAAAGACTGCGAGAGTGTGCGCATTTGGCATGCTGATCTGCGTCGCGAACTCTGCTCCTCCTGCTTACGGTCGTAGTGTGCCGAGACATCTGACATCAGCATAAAACGTGCTGGTTGAGTGAAACCAAGCCTCCCGCCATGCGTGTAACAGGTCCCTCACGCATGTGCGAAACAGCGAGGGCGTGGGCTATAGGCCACCGTAGGTAGGTGGTGGTCACGCCTGCATTTGCGGTCGGTGTTGGTGTTTTCGCTGACGTTACTGTTGTTGGTGTTTTTGGAAATTACTGTTTGTGGTTCTGCTGTTGCTTGTGTTGATGCGGTTGATATTGCTTTTCTTGTTCTTGTCCTTGTATATTATTGAATTCTGATAACTTTTTCGTAATCAATGCTCTCGTTATTCATATAAAGGTGATTTTTAGTTTCTCCTTACCTCTCATTATTACACGTGATACAATTGCTACCATTGGCTTTGTTATTGCTGGGTTGCTGTTTCTGTCTCTGTCGCTGTTGTTGTCGTTGTCGCTGCTGCTGTTGATGTTGTTGTTGCAAGTGCAGTTTGCAGTTGCCGTTGCTGCTGTTGTTGCTGTTGTTGTTGTTGTTGTTGGTGGTGGTGGTGGTGGTGGTGGTTGTGGCGGCGGCGGCGGCGGCGGTGGTGGTGGTGGGGTGTCGTGTCGTGGTTGCTGTGGTTGTCGTGGTGGCGGTGCTGGTTGTGGATGTGGTTGCTATTGGTGGTGGTGGCGGTAGCTGCTGTTGACGTCCCCTAGCTCTTGTTCTTATTCACAGGCCGCGGTCGTTGCAATGGCAGCAGCGTGCAATCGCTCTGGGTCCTGTGCGAGGCTTGAGACGGTCAGCGGGCCGATGTGAATGTCGGGATCATCGAATCGCCGCAGGCGCACGACATCGCCGGGCATGAGCAAGGTCTGATTCCAGGTCCACGCAGCTTGACCTTTGCCCTTCCCCCGCCCCCGGCCCTTACCTTTGAGTCCAGCTCCCTTCTCCCAGGCACTTGCGGCCTTGCCCCAGCCTTTCCAGGCCTCACGGGACCATCTGCCCTTGGCGCCTTTGCCCCATGCACCCTTGGCCTGGCTACCTTTGCCTTTGCCTGGCCATGGGTAGTTGACTGTCGCCGTCATCTTGGCCTCGCTGCAAAGGCCGAGCCCACAGCTGCGGAGGGTGAGGCCCTTGACAGGAAAGCAGCTCGTAAGATACACCAAGACATGCCATCCGGTATTGAGAGTATGTGTAATGTACGTGCCCCACAGACTCAGAACAAACCTCTCAGCACTGCTGTGTACCTGCGCAGTGCCTCCAGCCATGACCTGGCTCCATCGAGACCATTTTCCCCACTAGCAGACTACTAGCGCTGTTGCTGGTGCATTAAGTGTGCCGGCCACACGCATCCGAAGGAACATGCATTCCGCACGGTTACCTGCGACCAGGTTAATCCTTCACATCTTCCAAAACGGCCGCCCGGATCACATCTGAGTCAAGGCAGCATCCCGCATGACAGGCCGCAATACCGAAAATGCGGCGCCGTCAAGCAGCCTGTGTCAGTGGAAGCCTTTCTGCTGGGAGGTGCTCCGCGGCTGAGAAGTCATGCAGCAATTTCATTCGATGGGCAGGGCATGACTTTCAGTTAAAATCATGTATCACAGGCATAAATGCGCAAACTAAATTTGAGCGATCCCCAAACGTCACGAACTGAGACATAGCTGCATCCCGGTATGCCGGGTGTGCGAAAATGCATTAAATTGCGCACGCCAAGTTCTCGGACATTGCACTGTGGCCTCATAGCGCAGCTTGCTGGGGCTAAATCGACCCATACACACAATCAGAATGGCCCATGAACCTCCATAGGTTTTACATGATCATGCTGAAAGACTGGAAAATTGGGGCTGCCGGCCAGTTCCAGCAACTGATCCGAAGGCGACGTGTCGAGGAGGTCGTCGTGGTTGAGCACCACCCCTGGAGCGGTTCATACCGTAGCATGCCATGCTAGGGAGTCTCCGGTCATACAGAGACACGGCTGCTGAAGGACGCCTGTTCTTGCAGCTCTATCGAGAACGAATTCCCCCCAGCGCAATACGAGGTCTGACAAGCCGGCCCTGCCAGAACAGAACAGTGTACACACGGTGAGGGCAAGACGCGCCGCTCTGTCGCAGTTTGGGCCCCGGGCTGCCAGAGCCATAAGAATTGATGTTCAGCCTCGGGCTTCCGCTTAGCAGCGGTCAGCATGAACGCTAAAATTCGAACCGGACAACGCCCCCCGGAAATTCGAAGAATGCAGGGCCAAGCCTAAAATGAACCCTAAATGAATCTTCAGCTAGGACTTCTCCTCACCTGTAGCCATGTGAAAGGACTATGATATGTACATTTGATCCCAGAGCTGCCCGCTAAACGAAGCACGGGCCCCTCAAATGGCAGTGTCCTGTACTTCAACAGACTGTGTTCCGCGTCATGGAATGTCTTCATGTCCAACTCCTGGTCAGCTGTCGAGCGGCAAGGTGATCTGACGAGTTCTTTCCACCTTGGACAAGGCATCAGGCAAAAGGTCGGGGCCTGCCTGGGAAATTGAGCGACCTTCGTGGCATCAGCTTTTCTGTATCACTTCTTTCGACATGCCACGTTGCCTCGTGAGAAACCCAGGGTGTCGTTGCGGCAGGCGGCGGCGACGTGCTGGTTCGCAACTGCACCCTGCAAAATGTCCGTCACTGCAAACGAACGCACCCGTTTAAGAAGAAGCGAATTTCTCGCCACATCATGAATCAAGAGACTGCATTACCCTTAAAATGCACAGCTCAAACTGCCACAGGCTTGCATCGCGGCACACGATGCATTGATCATGTGGATTGAGATGTCGTCAGATTTAGTAGGACAAGTAGAGGTTTGGTGTAGCAGTGTAGCAGTTTTACACTTCCACTGCAAGTGACTTGCAAGCACATGCTGCGCCATCCGTGGGCGTCAAGTCGTGCGACATAGGCATGCGCAGCTTGACCCCGGTGGTCTTCTGACAGCTGCGAGCTCGGAAGAACTCTTGACAGCTCGAGCTGACAGCTCCCGAAGAAGCCGAGAACCCGAAACTACAGATGCTTCACCTACGGCAGTGATACTGTAGAGCATCCACGAGGAGATGGGCCACTACACATACCACAACGTCAACCTCGGGAAATCCGCACACTCCTATTGCCCACTACGCTCCCCAGAACCAAGCTCACCGAAGCGACAAGATCCTGCGAATGATTCTTCTTTGGCAGGGGCCCCTGCTTGCCGTCTTGTAAGCTGAGCCTGAGTCTGCGCAAGATTAGCCTAATCCATTTGCTTGCAAGCCATGAGCATGTAGGCTGCTCCGTACTTGGGCCAACCCCTGTGAAAATCCTAACGGCTGTCCAAAGTCCACAGTTGAATGTCAGCAAACTGCCAAAAGCAAGCTCTGTAAGCTGACAGGCCGAATGTAGACCCTCAGCGACATTGTGGGGTCATGGCGCTGGGGAGCAGCAGCACTGCAACCGATGTGCCTGCAGGAAACAGCACAAGCGTGGCAGGCAACCTCATCCAACAACCGACAGTCGGTTCTGTCTACATGTACGAGCACGTAACGCAGACAAGCACATGCAATCACACACGCAGACAAATACGTGCCTGTTTCGATTTGCTCACATGCACGGGCATCTCTATATCAACACTGTTTCTGCTACTGGCCAACGCCACGCTGGATAACGTGATCGAAGTCTAAACAATAAAATAGCTCGCGCATATCTATGTGCACGCGGAAACCTGTGAACAACAGTGTCTGAATGTGCGTGGGGCTGTACGCATAGAAACACAAAAGGTTCCGATGCAAGCATTCCCAGCCTCCTGGAACAAGCCTTGTCCGAAAAACATGGGCTACATATGTATCCAACCCAACCTGGGACAGTGCGAAGGTTGACTTAAAACGGGGTGCAGAACTACAAAAAATATATACACACACACGCACCTACACATACCCACGTATGCCACACACAAACACACACGCAGCTTTTGTGTTTATGGAGCAACTGTTGTACAGAATGTTTCTAATTTCTACGACTCTGTACCGATCAGGCTGCCGACGTGGCATGGAAGGACCACGAAGCAAAAAAGCACGCCTGAACTCCATAGCACACCTTGCCGCAGCCGAACAGGAAGCAAAGTCGACCTGGCACAGGCATCTCCGCCTGCTGAAGCATGGGGCCTTCGGGCCCAAGCGACTTCATGATGTTGCAAGCTCTGATACGAGGGACTTGTTGCTATCAGGCTCTCTCTTCTTTAATTTTAACTGGACACTTAGGTGGGAACCCCGCCGGCCCTGAAGCCTCCTAACGCGCACTGCCTGGCCCAGCCTCCCCTGACCCTGGCCACGGCAAGTGACTTCGGCTGCAGAGAAACATCGCTCTCTCATGTCAGGCCCCTCGCACCTTTGGCAAACCCGCGTTCTCGGGCTTTTTTCGTGGTGAACGGAAGCAGAAAGCATCAATACAAGGCTGAAGGGGATCCTGCTTCCAAACGGGCCCTGCTCCCTGTGACCCCCCGCGCATCCGCCCACAAATTTGCAGCGGCAGCTTGTGTTTACCAGGAGGCACATGGAAACCCCACGCAGACACCGGCCTAGGCATGACTTTCGCGCACGCTCCACCTTCCGAGCAAAAGGTGTGATGTCAGCCGAAACACAGGTAGCAAGGTTGAGCACTCGCTGACTCCAAACTCTGGATGACCTTCTTCTATCGCCACACAGACCGATGCACGTCCTAAATACATCATGCCATGCACTTAGCCAGGTGCCCCATACGTGACGCTGGCATCCATGCCAATGGAGAAGTAGTTTTGGAAGTAGCCCTCCTAAGCAGCTGCGACTCTGGCTTCCGGGCCTTTTTACCAAACCCCATATCCACAGTCCCAGGCGAAATACACATGTCAGGGCTCAACCACTGTCTCTGCAACATGGATTTTGCTGGTAAGACAAAGCCGTGCCCCATGTCACCGAGATAAACTTAGGCTCTTTCGGCGTGAATTCTATCTTGTTGCTTTTTCCCAAACTGCCAGCACGACAGTCCCACTGAACCTCTACCAACGCTAGGGAGCTAAACGTTATAAGTGCAGCTATGCTCTCAGGAGCAAGCGAAGCACCGCTTCTCTGGAGAAGACAGCTTCTGCGTCGAACAGGCGGGCGACAGGCTTCGGCAGGTGCAGTGTACAGGGCCAGGAGCGGTTCAACTATGGGCGGGGTCTCAAAGACTCGAGACCTAGGACCTACGATGCCCTCTGGTCTGAAGAAAGCGCCACACTGGTAGCAAACATGCAACCACGGACATTAACGCCAATAGTCTGAAAATCATCCTCAGCCCCTCGCTTGCCTCGCGTAAGATGAGCAGCATGAAGCATTCGAATGTTTGTATATAATGCTGGCTGTATCTTCAACCATGAGAAAAATCCCAAATCGCAACACCATGAGCCGGCATCATCACAGAACCAGCGGGCATATAACAACAACCTCATCACAGATCAGCAGGCTGCCGTACATAGAACGGCCCAAGCAATTACCAATACTATTCTGGGTGCCGTTTTACACCGCTACACCTTCTATAGTACAATAGACCCCCAAACCCCATTCTAATTATTCCGGCCCCCACATCCCTCACAGCACTCATTTTTCAACGAACGCTTAGACCCTCAGAGCTTCCCAGAGGCCTCTCGGAATGCAGGTGGCCTCAGGTCTGAAGCGTAGGCTCTCCACCACAAAAACAACAATGGTAATTAATCGCACGATGTCCAACCACAACAACAACAACCACAACCACAACCACAGCAACAATGATGCTGTCCACCGGCTCGTTTTTGGGGGTCGGGTGACTGTACACCAGAGGGGGCTTGAGCAAGAAAGGAAATGCCCAAATCGAAAAGCACAGGGAGAGGCTTGTGACACTGGGTGGAGATCATGTTGAAAGTTCGAGTGGGCGATCCACCAGTCTTGAAGCTTTCTTAGGCCGAAAGCGTGCTTTGGCCCGTTTACATCCATATCCAGCTCGAGATGTGTCCAAAATTGCAGATCTCCAAGCTCCCACCCTTACCCTGAGCTGGCCTGCCGGGCTTACTCATGGAAAGAGAGGTGGAGTGAAGGGATCTTCTCCATGCACCTCTTGGTTAACCCTATATAGACCCTGGACCCTAAACCTTTGAACCTTAAATTACCGCTTAAATGTCATAGCCCAAAGACTAAGCTCCTGAGACTCGTGCACACGTAGGTCAGTCACGTGATTCGCGACGAGGTCCCCCTGACTGAAGGTTAGCGTCACCTGCGATTCGGTCGCGGCTGCTTGCTACAAGTGCAGTGCTTCAACTTGATTCAACTTGAATCCAAAGCTCTGAGAACATTACTACGTGCATCCATGCCTTGCCTGCCACTGGTCCAGTGGCACGATATCTGCAGCCAGGGCCCACCTCATGGAAGCCACTGTCTGGCAGGAGCTGAACCCTCACTTGGCGCAGGCTGAGGATCTGGAAAGGAGCTTGAAGGTGAGCCGTTTTGCAGAACAGCAAAGTCGACGGCATGCCCACAGGTACACACAGAGAGCAGGAATCAGGAGCCGCTTGCAACACATCACGCGCTCAGAGCTCCTGGTCTTTTTCCTGAATTTAAGGTCCTTGCTGTACATAACCGACGAGAGCCGCCACTGATTTCAGCTTCGGCCCCCAGCCTGTCAATCTCCGAAGGCTTCGGACGTTTCACGAAACTCAAGAAGTCATTTTTTCATCAGCGTCTAATGGCAAGGGATCCTGCCATTTAACTATAAGGTGACTGTTCAAAAATGTCGGCAGGCAGGCAGCAAAAGACAAACAAGGTTTGCAGACTTGCAAATGCTGGCTTTTCCCAGGCATCGTGCTCGAAATCACATACTCGATGCGTCTGAACCTCGGGGTCTCCTGGGTGTTGCAGGAAATTTCACTCCTGCAATGACAATTTGGGGGGGTTTGGATTCGGCTGAAATTCGGCTTAAGCCTTGTTTGCAAGAAAGGCTCCCCAACTTCCCCCTGCTGCAGGCTCAGTCGGATTGGCAGTTCTTACGATCACCGCAACTGAAAGGGAGGGGTATGGAAAGGCTGTAGTAACTGTAGTAGTTGGAGCCGAAGGGAATGAACAAGGAAAGAAACGAACACACTGAGAGCCGCGGATAGCCTAACGAACGGGCCAGGTCGTTTCCGGTGCCAGCTGGCACGACACCGACGGCTGGCTCCTGGCAATAGTCACAAAAGAAACATGAAGGAGAATCTTGCGCAAAGCAGCAACCTCACATGTGGGTCACCTGCGCAAGGCATCAGGTCAGCTCTTGAGGCTCACAACAGATCTGAAGAGAAGAGGCCTCGTTCTGCGTGGTGAAGAGATGGCGGTTTTCTTCTTTGCAAGCCTGGCCACAGCCCCAGAGCGGCTCGGAAGTTTCATTGAGCTTTATAGGATAAATCCGCAAAGTTCGTTGCAGCCAGGATGGCAATAAAGTCACCGTTTCCTAGACAGCCTTTCAGGTCACCATCGTGCAGACTTGCCTCCAGTTCATGGAGGACCCACGTGACCGTGCCGTCGCCACCGCAAACAAGAAAGCGCCTCAGCTGTAGACACGCGTGGTATCGCAAACTGGTGAACGAGGAAGGGACGATGTGTAGGTGTAGGTGTGTTTGTCTGTGTCTGTGTTCGTTCGTATGCTAAGCCCTAAACTCCAAGCCTTCATCCTGTTGGCGCTTTGCAGGACAAGGTCTTTTGCCGCCATTGCCGAAGTGTGAGTTAAGGCCGCTAGGCTTCTCCATATTGATGGTTTGCCAACACCCCCAGCCTAAGAATCCAGTCTCCTGCAGCTCTCCTCGCGTTGATTCGGATCGCTGGTCCAAGGCAGCACGGCTCCATGAGAATCACAATGTCGCGAAATCAGTGCAAGCCCTGTCAGCCGGGCTTCCGACAGATGCGAGATCTTTCGCCTGACAATGAGAAAGAGAGCATGGAAACTCACAGGTCATAAACGGAGCCAGGAATTCCTGTCTTGGCCGTTTGGGAAAGTTTCATGGATGCTGTCATCCTCTTACGACACCGACTACAGCACGGCTACCCTGCAAGGGCTGAGCTGCTCGACGCTGTTCCAGCCAGAGGGCTTTGATGGATCAGTTTTCACGGCCTCTCGCACTTGCGGCCAGGAGGCTCCAGCATCTGCTTCTTCGTGTCGCGGATGGCTTCTCGAACATGCCTGCAGTCCAAAGATCATCGATGCAAGAGTACCGGCAATCCAACGGTAGTCTAGACATCTCCCCTGCATCAACACACCACCAGATGGCGCAACTCTGCACTCTAGTAGAAGGCCTGATTGCTGGGATCCTAGAGATGCCTCTGAAGTCATGTCGGAAGTTCGTGCACACTCCGACCACCTTCGAAGCACTTCGGCAACACTGGTAGGCTCATCACTGACTTGGGGGAGTCAGGCTGTTTCTTCCCCGAAAAGAAACACCCCTGCAGCAATGGAACATGTTGGTCAACTTACAGTAGCATCCGCAAAGCTGGCTTTCAGATGTCGCGGGGACGGAATTCCAGAGGACATGTTAGCCTCTTCTAAAGTGTTGCTTCGCAACGGGTGAAATGTGGTAGAACTTACTTCTTGCACTGCATCTCTGGCTTGTCGCTAGCTTCAAGCATCTTGCCTTCAGAACTGAACATGGGCCTAGGCGCAGCCCGACCAAGTAGCCGTAAGAGGGAATTGACAGCGAATTCGGATAATCAGTGTCCGCTACCAGCTGCACCCGACTTCCGGGGCTTGCAGAGCTTCTGGAAGGTCTTGAAATCTATGACCTGCGAACTTCGGACTTGGAAATGTTTCAGTCTGGTTCCCTATGCTAGACCACCCTGGCAAGTAGCACCCTCAACCCAAAACGTTAAAATCAAGGCCCCGGACTAAGACTTCCAAGAACACACTGAACATGAACCCCAGCCATCATGGCAAAGCGGCACAGGTAAACGTCATGGGTGTGTGTGTGTGTGTGATTGTGCGTGTCTGCGTGTCTGTGTGGGTGTGTGTGTGTGTGGGTGTGTGTGTGTGTTTGTGTGTGTGTGTGTGTGTTTGTGGGTGTGCGTTGTGTGTGTGTGTGCTTTGTGTGTGTGTGTGTCTGTGTGGGTGTGTGTGTGTGTGTGTCTGTGTGTGTGTGTGTCTCTGTGTCTCTGTGTGTGTGTGTGTCTGTGTGTGTGTCTCTCTATGTGTGTGTGTGTTTGTGTCTGTGTCTGTGTCTGTGTGTGTGTGTGTGCGCGTGTGCGTGTGCGTGTGCGTGTGCGTGTGCGTGTGCGTGTGTGCGTGTGCGTGTGCGGGTGCGGGTGCGGGTGCGCGTGTGGGTGTGGGTGTGGGTGTGGGTGTGGGGGTGGGTGTGGGTGGGTGGGTAGGCGGGTGTGCGTGGGCACGTGCATTGGCATGAGTCACACGCATGCAGACACAACGTACACGGGCACATTGTGCAGGCACGTAGACACGGCAAACGAAGTTGCTGGACCAACCTCAGGATGTGTAAACATTAAGATTGAAGCGTGTGCTCGCAGAACTACATGAGCATGTGCAGCAACATGTGAAGCAAGCAGTTAAACAAACAAATGGACATGTACGCATGGTTGTGCATGTGCATTTTTATGAATGTATGTATGTTTGTTTGTTTGTATGTACATATGTACATCTGTATGTATGTATGTATGTACGTATGTATGTACGCATGCATGCATGCATGCATGCATGCATGCATGCATGCATGCATGCATGCATGCATGTATGTGCAGATTCGTGTGTGTGTGTGTGTGGGTGGG
>CAJNDV010025002.1:67403-79128 GCA_905221635.1 Symbiodinium sp. CCMP2456 | reverse complement strand
GTTGGCACTTTCGAGACGCGACGACAGGAGACCAGTCCAAAAGCGACGACGGTTCCGCGTTTCGCAACCACGACCCACCTACGAATTCCGAGACCCCTTGAAGCTTTGGAAATATAGCAAAGGGCAAATTATTTTTTGATCCTTATTTATTTTTTTGATCCTCCGGTTCTATTTTTTTTGATTCTTGTCAATTCTTTGATCCCCCACCCGATAGCAAGAGCTGCAAGAGCTTCGTGCAAAAGATCACGAGCTTCGAGTGAAAGACTCGAATCTGTTGCCGTTGATTGTCGTTGACGGCATGAACTTCCCGATGTGCCTTGCTGGTCGGGTGGAGGGATCAGGACTTCCACGCTTGCAGGAATTGAATGACATCCTAAGGTGCACCTTAAGCGCGCTCCTAAAGGCGTGCCCCGGCGCATCGCTGCACTTGGTTTTTGATGGTCTCCGCGATGACGAGGGTTATGAGGCCAAGGCTTCCCAAGCCTCCAGACGCCGGGTGAGGGCACTTGCAGAAACAGCTGAAGCCGTTGCCACCTTGCAGGAGCTCAGGTTTTCCAGACGTGGTGGTGCTGTGAGGGCAAACTTACCCTTGCTGGCACTACTGAAAGAAGTTGTGGGCGCATCTTCAGGGCTCAAACTCGTGTCACAGACCCTGATGTCGCCGTGGCACTGTTTGCCACACAGCATCGCGCGGTTCTGCTTAAGTTTGACTTCATTGTTAGCCTTGAAGGCTGCATTCTGTTGGGCCGGTCGTTCGAGTTCTGCCGCGAACCAGATGGCCTGAAAGCCAAGATCCTCTCTGTGAAGGACAGGTGCGACATCCGCGGTGTGGATAGTATGAATGTTTTGCGTGTCTATGCTTGTCGGGCAAGTACTGATCTCACACCACCTGTCGAGTCGGGGTCAGATGGGCCAGGCAGTTTGGCAAAAAGCCTCTCTGGCAAGCGGTCGTAGCTGACCTGCTCAGGGAGCGTGCTGATGCTGGTCTCTTCTTAAGACATTATGACCTCTCAAGACAAAGCAAACACATGGAAATACGGCGGTGAACTTGCATGCAGCCTTACATCCATGGTCCCACCTGGCGATCTGGATCCTTTGGCTGCGGAGCTCTGCAATGAAATGGAAGGCCGGCCGGCTGATGGCGTTGGTGGCCCCTGGGCCACGGCGCGGCTCGTGCGAGCTTTTTGCCATGGCCACCTCCCCAGTCAGACGTTAAACCTCCTGCGACGTCAGCGGGCGTTCATCAACTGCGAGCCTGCCGACTTTGTGATGCACACAGGTGGAAGAGCAGGCCGGCGGCCGGTGCACGATTTGAGCAAGGCTTGGATCGTGCGTGTGGCAGCGCTCTTCTTGGGGAAGCCCGGAGGCGACAGTTGGGAGGACGAAGACAGGGATTTTCGATTCCCGCAAGTCGCCCTGGAAGGGGTTTCCAAGGCTGCGCTTCAACAAGCCTGGAAGCTCGGGCTAGTGATCGCCAGTGCCGAAACAGAAGCTCATGAATGTCGGCGTCAGCACGTGGCAGGCATGGAGCAGAAGCATGAACATGCATCAAAGGAGGAGCAGATCAAGGAATGCCGAAAAAAAGCTCAGCCAGGAGTTACTGGACCACCTTGGTGGCGAGCGCCTGGGTGGAATGACAGACGTTGAGAAAGTGAAGCTTACGGAGAAACAGGAGCCGTTGACCGCAGCAAAACTCCCCCGATGGTTCTGGGACGACCATGACGATCCGGACACTTTGCGAGCGTGGAAGTTCTTTTTCATTCTCAGTTGGCATGAGCTGCCGGAAGACTTCCTAGAATTGGTTCGACAGGTGATCACGCACAAGGGCTTGAGCGAAGCTGGTGTGAACCATCATTCGCTATTCATCCTGGCTCTGAACACAGTGTCTGGTGATGATGTTTCCCGAAGCCATCTTGAAGAGGTCTGCCAAGGGTGCAGGAGCAGGGTTGGGGAAAGTTGCTGCCCAAATCGGCAACGGATCTCCAGTCGCTTGGTCCTTGGTGGTCTTTCCTGGAGGCTCCTCTCCTGGTTGCAAGAGGCCTTTGCCTAACAGGGGGGGATGGTCCTTTCTTCCGCAGGCATCTGCAGCTCGATGGTGGGCCCGCCGTCCTAGCAAAGAGAGCACAAAGCTGGGCGCGAGGCCTGGGTTGGAATCAAGAAGGTCTGCGAGGAGGACGTCGCCATGGTCGAGAGAATGCTGGTCGAAGCCGGAGGTGAAGCAAGGAAGGGCCGTGCAGCCGCATTTAGAGTGACTCATATCAGTGAGAAGGACGTGCTCAAGTTCCAGCGGCGCCTGGTGGTGATCCGGGCATCTCCCCGGGTGTTAGAGGTTTATCGTCTCAGCTACTGAGCCCAGCCGGAGAGATGGCAAAAGTACGAGGATGTGCGACAGGCAAGGTCAGACTTGAGGACGTCAGTCGAGAAGCCTTATTTATAGTTGAAACAAATATCTGCATGTGTATAATGCACACATATAAGTATACCTATATATATATATATAGACATAGATGGATAGATAGATGGATAGATAGATAGATGGATAGTTAGGTAGATGGATAGATAGACAGGTAGATGGATAAATAGACGGATAGGTATTTAGACAGACAGATAGCCAGGTAGGCAGATACACATATAGATAGTCATATAGATAGCTACATAGAAAGAAAGAAAGATAGATAGATAGATAGATAGAGTTAGATAGATAGATACTTAGAATTAGATAGATAGATAGATAGATAGATAGATAGACAGATAGATAGACCGAATAATATGGATCGATAGATGTGGATGTAGAGATAGATATAGATGTAGATATAGATATAGATATACGTGTAGAGATATGTTCACATGCACAGGTATATGCGTGCATGCATGCATACATGCATGCATGCATGGGTGGATCGATGGATGGATGGATGGATGGATGGATGGCTGGCTGGCTGGCTGGCTGGCTGGCTGGATGGCTGGATGGATGTATATATATATATACACACACATACGTACATACACAGATACATACATACATACATACATACATACATACATACAAAGATTACGTTACGTTACGTTACAATACGTTACGTTACGTTACGTTACGTTACGTTACATACATACATACATACATGCATACATACATACATACTTACTTACATGCATACATGCATACATGCATACATGCATACATGCATACATGCATACATGCATGCACACATACATACACATGTGCATATACATACACAAAAGCAGATACACATGCACATAAATACATAAATACATACGATATATACATACATAGATATATACATACACACACATACATACATCAATACATGCGTACATAGGTATATCTATACCTGTATATATATATATATATACATATATACACATACACATATGACGTGTATCTATATACACACACGTATCATTGCCTTTGTTCTCCGTATGGCTGGCTGCCTATATAAGAATCCTTTGATTGACTGTCACGGGGCCGGGTAGAGTCCCAAAGTATAGCAGTAGCATTACTAGTAGTGGTAGTAGTAGTAGTAGTAGTAGTAGTAGCAGCCGCAGGAGTAGCAGTAGCAGTAGCAGTAGCAGTAGCAGTAGCAGTAGCAGTAGCAGTAGCAGTAGCAGTAGTAGTAGTAGTAGTAGTAGTAGTAGTACTAGTACTCGTCGTCGTCGTCGTCGTAGCAGTAGTAGCAGTAGTAGCAGTAGTAGTAACAGTAGCAGTGGGAGCAGGAGAAGCAATAGGAGTAGTGGTTGCGGTGGTGTGCTGGTAGTGTTGGTTGTAGTAGCCGTAGTCGTCGTCCTACCAAAAGCCGAAAGTAGTTGTGGCAGTTTTGTGCTTCTCTATCCCTGATACTGAAACTCGAGACTCGGCCAAAACTCCGCAAGACTGGCCGAGCAAGTTTCCCAACGCCATCCAGCATTCCTCCAAAGGCTTGCTACAACCTGGTTATCTCGGGCCGTCTTGGGTCAATGCACTGGCACTTCCACGAGAGGCTGCGAAGACCTTTCACGGTGCGACGTCAGATTTGAGGCGAGGCTCTCAGCTGAAGAATGTAAAACCTTGCTTAGCTTCTTCCCACTTGCTGGTTTGATTGTTGGGCGAGGTGTCGGTTTGAGGCCAGAGAGTAGCGGGTGCATCAGAGTCCACATGCTGGAAATGGCAGTCCACAGCTGGGAAGACTTGCCCCTGTCCGCATTCCGACGTTTCGCTCTTGGCCTCAAATAGTATTGCCAAGACCAGGCTTGAATAGCAACACATAGGTCAGTGACGAGATCTGTGTCCGGGCATTGCAGCTGGGACGAACAGTAGCTCCTGTCTTGACATGGGTGGCTTGTGACATTGCTCCATGTGGTTGATTCGTAAACCGCCGCAAAATGTTTGTTTGCCACTCCCTGGTTCCAAACCCTTGAGCTCGTGCATCCAGAATTAGACTCGGCGCCACACTGTGGCGCAAAGCTGCGGGCAAGTCGTGCATCCATGGCTTCTGAAGTAGTGCGACTGCTAGTCCAAGACGTCTGGGGAACTTCGCACTTCGCTTCATGTACAGTGGAGCTGGGCATCGAAACTCACACGACTGAGGGCTTAAGAAACGTTGACGGGCTTCAGCTAAGTGCTGCTGACGCGGTTGCCTTCAATCTCGTGCGCCTGCATGCATGCCTCGATACATACATACATACATACATACATACATACATACATACAGATCCATATGTATATGCATATATATATATATACATATGTGTGTATGTATATGTATATGTGTATATATATATATATATATTGATTCATTTGTGTATATATATATATCTACGCATACATATACATATACATATACATATACGTATACGTATACGTATACGTATACATATATATATATATATACATTTGTGTACATGCATGTTATCAAATATGTACGTATCCTGGGTTGCGGTGGACCGGCTTCAGAGCAAGGCTTCTAGCCAAATCTGGCAAATGGACCATGAAATGGGATGAGTCTTCCCAGTCAAGCTTCTCCTGCCGCATAGCAAAACAACAGGCCTAGTGTCTGAAGCATGGTTGGCTCAACCTGGCACTTTTTGTGACATTGCCTGCGCCCCATGCAAGATTCAGGGTAAACGAGAGGCGCCAGGCTTGGCCTCATTTTTTTTGAATCGGTACTGACATGCCCCAAGCCTTACTTACCTTGAGTTGTGACTGTGGTCTAGGGTCTAAGGTTGCAGAATGTATATAGGACATCTCGTAAGTCTTGCTGACATGTACAATGTACGACCTTGCTAGGCAGTACTAAATATGCACCAGAAGCATCACTAGTCACTCGTCTGACAGTCTGTCTCATTCCACGCTCCTTGTGGCAAAAGCGTTCCTTGTCCCATGCTATTTACGGCTTGCTTTCAGCCTATTGCTGAAGCTCAGCTTTGCTGATTTCCGCTCTGAGCCCGCCCATGTCGTAGCGCATCCGGGTCATCGGCGCATACCACAGCGAGCACCGCTGCTCCTCAGCCAAATGTGCCTGCCTCAAAGTTGGGCTGTTGCAGATCACACATTCGAAAGCTGCTGCCCAGCTCCGAGTGCCACCACATTTTCGCACGTATGTCATCTTTTTACACGGCTTCCCGTGCACAAGCATACCCCCGCAGCGATGCTCCAGAGAGTGGCCGAAGGACACAAGCTCTTTGTAGCGACGAAGATCCAGCAGCGCAGCGTGGCCAGGCAAGGAGAACGGATGTTCGCAGGTCGTGTCCACAAGTGGTACACGGCCGACAAAGCGGCCTGGTGGACTCGACTTGACGATCGCCCTGGTGGTGGGCCGAAACCGGATCTTGCGCTGAGACATTCCTGGGAAGGCCGGGATCACAAGCATCAAGTCTGGGTTATCTCGGAGTGCCTGAATGCCTTCACTGATCCAGGAATAATCCTTCTGCCTGGAGACGATCATGTCTGACTCCAGGATAGCCACGTAGTCTGCATTACACTGGTCGATAGCAAAATAATGGTCCAATTCTTTCACCGGCAAATCGTTGTCTAAGGATCCATGCCCCATTGACTTTGCTTCATCGTCAAGCCGAAAGGAGTTGCCCCACGCAGCAGTCAGGTTTACCAATTGCATATAGGCAGCTGAATGGTTCACGGCTAGCCATTCCTCGAGATACTTCTCACGCACCAATGAGTCTGCCACGCTGGCAATAGAGGCACCTACCTTTTCGCCCTGCGCATCCACCACCAAATAGCGGTGGCTGAAGATGTTCTCGTGCTGCGAGCTCAAGTGCTTGACTCTGAGGAGCAGCTCGGTAGCTGCACTCGTCTTTGCGATGACAGCCAAACAAACCGTTGGAGACTCTTCTCCACTGGATGGCAGCTCTTCTCGACCGGGTTCAGCTTCGTGTGGGCCGGCAGAAGTCAGATTTTCTTGTTGATGTTGCTCTTCCTGCAAAAAGTCCGCGCGAACTTGTGCAGTTGTAAGCAGTAGGGACAAGGAGGGATCGTCCTTCACCCCGATCTTTTCGCCGGGCATGTTTTGCAACATGACAGATGAACCTGCCCTTCCATCCAGGTTTCCCTCCAGCACGGTGACTTGAGAGCGCTCTTGACCCTGACCCTTCGACAGGATGTCATGGATCCTGACGCAAGCATAGGCTATGCTCAGCAACAAGGCTGCTGTCCACAGGCGAACCCCTCGACAAGGGCACAGCGACATCTGTGCCGGCTCCGCATGTGCGCATATCTGCGCATCAACATGGCAAGTGCGACATTTTTGGCAAACACAAGTTACCTAAGCAACCAAAGCTTCAAGTCGATGACTTCACTGCCTTACTTCTTTCTGATGCCATACTATGTGCTTTCGTCGGAAGTTCACCTTCGCACTTCAAGCCGACATTGTTGGAGTGCACTTCTGGTGGCTCAGTCCCGGAAGATTCGCAGTGTCCTGAGTCATCTCGACCCAGATCCTGTTCCCAATTTCTCTCCTTGGCCAATAGGGCTCTGCTTTGTACACGCTTGGTGCTCAGGGTTTTTCAGCGGCCCTCCTGCTGCTTAAACAACCCCACCGCCCCCACACTGAAGTCCGCGCAAACCGAGGTATACTGACACAAACCTTGCTTGCGCCGTTTGGCTTCAACAGTGCTTGCCATGCACCATCCTGTGGTAAACATCGCACCTGTCGACTATTGCACACAAACGCGCACAGAAATATAAACCTTAGGCCGAAGAGGTAACGATGATGAATGGCTATGCTGTCCAAGTTTGTACGCGTCCTGACATTGACGGCAAGTTCAAATGCGATGAGAATGAAAAATGCATGCCGATCCTGCTCACTCCTCCGGGCGCGACCAACCCGAAATCCCAATATGCCACCGCCCGTGCCATTACGGTTAGCTCATCAGTCCTGAACCATTGCGGTGCAAGCTACGTGCCGATCCCACTTAAACACTGAGTCAGGAAGGCCAGATCAGGTTGTGCGACAGCTAGGCACTTGAGCGTTGCTATGGAAAAACCCAAATCGAGCTTCAAGCACTATATGCGTAGCCTGCACAAAGTTCCACCTACTATTGGGTGTAAGGGCAGGCTCCGTCTACTGCAGCGTTCTTCACTGCTGTGGTGATACCAGACTTCCGCCAACGAACACTATGAGCCATGAACAAGCAGTGCACGAACATACTCGTTTCCAGATGACCCAAACACTAGCATCGGATACCTGCATTTCGCCGAAAGATATGATCCACCTTTGCCTTGGTTTATCAAGTGCATCAGCTCCCACCGCAGCGAGGCCTGCCATTTACGAAGGCCTCTGACCCCAAAGGCCCGTGAAGGAAAGCCGAACGGTCAGAGCAACGTCCGCGCGACCTGGTCAAAGACTTCGACCCCCACTTATCAACGGCTGCGGTATCTCAAAAATGCTCCTCTGCAGTCATGCGACATGCTGCACACTTCTGCATGGAAGTGTTTTCTATCCAACGGCTGGAGCTACATCAGCGGTCGATGTGCTAGTCAACTCATGGCAAAGACAACTTGCGTACAAAGTCGCTGCCATCTGAATCTGGCATTCTCACTAGAGCGAGGCAACTGTGTTTGAGATGCTATGTACATACATACATACATACATACATACATACATACATACATACGTACGCATGTACATACATTACATAAGCTTGGATAGGTAGATATGTCATCTATATATATTTATATACCTATCCAGGTAGGGCACTGGCATCAGAAACAGCACCAAGCAAGACTAGCTGGTCGAACCTTTGTCCAAAGATAAGTTTCAACTGCAGATCGCTGGTGGACAGCGATGGCAAGCCCGCATGCGCGACTACTAGTAGTTCTCCCTGGCTGCTCAAACTACTCACTGGATCGTAGCTACTGTAGCCCAGAACAACCAGTGTTCTAACCCGTGTATTATGAAGCCCCATGGTGACCTTGGCATATTCATGTACATCCATACGATTAATTAATCGTATGCTGCATATGTACATACATATACTAACATATATGTTTTTCTATGTATGCAAACTATACGTTTGTAATATGTGTGTGACAGCACCCCGAGGCCTCGTCATCTGCCGTCCTTCCTCGGCACAATTCCGCACTACTTCACGGCGCGATGTTGCGGGAGATGCGATGCGAGTAAGCCTCCCGTCTCACTTCTTTGATGTGAGCTGTCCAGCTGATGTTTCGACTCTCATGATCGCACAACGCAGCCAAGCTGCGGCAGGGCCGGCACAGAGCAACAAGAAAAACCGCCCAACCCAAAGCTCACCACACACAGTCCAAGAGCACTCGATCTTCACACTGAGGGCTGTACCATCACTGCGCAGGTCTGGCGGTGGGCTTGCACGGTCCCTTGGCAGTGTCGGAGGGTTTCCCCCAAATAAGCTAAGTAGCTCTGTTTGACCGTGCAAGTAGACTTGATAAAAACACTTGGGCCAGCGAGTATGCGGTAGACTGGTCTTCGAACTTCGGATTCGGAGGAAGCGAAGAAAGTAGAACTTGCCTCGCCTATGTGCTCTGAGCTCAGCGCATAGAACCCTTGACTTCGGCTTTCGGCTCAAGCTCGGAAGCGTGCTAAACTTTGTCTTACCCCCGCATGCCATCTCTGGTCACCTGGGCTCTCCCACCCATAGCTGCGGCTGGTTCTAGAGCTGGCGCGAGAATCCTTATTGCAGGCGGAAGGTCAGCTTTGCGAGTGGTACCGTATGGTACCGTCGTGGGCGAGACATTGGGCTGGGCATTGAGCCGGGACTTCCTTGTGCAAACCTGCTTTCATCCACGCTTGAGCAAGTTGCTGGCTGTGCTGCGCTACGATCGAAGGATGCCATCGCGACAGCCGTCGGGTTATCGGGCTAAGCCGCTGCTGTAAGTGCTCCCGATCCCAACCCGAAAGTATGTCAACAGGCCCAGCAATTGTTGAATCTCAGCGGCCAAGGCGTCCAACATCCAGGCAGGGCTGTCGGCACGCGACGTCAAGGCGCGAACCCAACTCTGACCTCAAAACTTCAACTGCGTCGGATTGATTTGCCGCGGCTGGGAAACACAAGATCTCTCTTCCGTATTGACATGCGCCACGCTGGGCTTCCCGATTTTCAGAGCAGAGATTCACTCTGTAATGTAATTTAATTGCATGTCCCGGAACCGCGGAGCATTTCTAAACAATCGTATACACATGCGCATGTACATGATTTATATACATGCATATGTGTATATATATATATATATATTAATTCTATATAAAGGTCTGTATACCTAGACAGGTCGGTACTGGTAGATGGATGGATGGACGGGTGGGTATGCACGCAGGTAGATAGATAGATAGATAGATAGATAGATAGATAGATCGATAGATAGATAGATAGATAGGTAGGTAGGTAGGTAGGTAGGTAGGTAGGTAGGTAGGTAAGTAGATAGATAAAATATGGTATAGATATGATGTAGATGTAGGTGTAGATGTAGATACAGACATAGACATATACAAGTACACGTCACACACACACACACCAATAATTGCTGTACATGCAGAAATGCATTTAGCAGTGTAATCGCCCCCTCCTGAAGAATCGCCACAAGGCAAGACTACTCCAGTACAGTTGCGGCCTATGGAGATACCCCGACGGCCTGGCTGGGGAACCGATATATACATACATATATTACGTATAAACATGCATATATAAACATATATGTATGTATGTATGTCTGTGTATTTATATATATATATATGCTCACGCCCCCACCCCCCCAAGATCTACCCGAGCTTGCTTTTTGTAAGCAGTGCATCATGGGGAGGTGGGCAACCTCAGATGTGAAACACTGGCAGAGATCAAATTTCCCCAAACATTCCTTTTGCATCCGGTCTGCAGCGACTCTACCGGGAAGACGTCCCCAAACATTCCTAAAGCCTGAAATGCGAAAACACTGGCAGGGATCAACTTCCCCAAAAACCCCAAGATCTGAGCAACTATCTGCCCCCCGCACTCCCCATAGATGCCAGGATTTTAGCAACTTTGGAAAAATATGATCCCTGCCCATGTTTCTCATCTCGGGGAATTTGGAGCCTGGCACTTTGGCAACCTCAGATGCAAAAACTTCGGCAGGGATCAAATTTCCCCACAATTTCTTGCCCACGCACTCTCCATAGATGCCAGGATGTTACCAATTTTGGTAAAAGTTGATCCCGGCCAAGGTTTTCGCATTTCAGGCTTCAGAAACTTTGGGGATATAGATGAGAAAACATCAGCAGGGAATATACATGTTACTAATATTCCTTGTCCCCGCGTGCCTCATTCATTCCCACCCGCCGAGCTGACAATGTCGCACCGCATTCCTCATGGTTTAAAAAGACCCAGCTCTTTTGTGCTTTGTGAATACGGAGAGACAGAACATCGTCTTTTTATTATATGAAGATGGGAAGAGGCTTAGGCGAGAAGGCAGGAGCCTCTCTTGCTTTAATTGCTGCTAGTAAGGCACAAACGAGTCTGGTTATTTGTTTGCATGAGCCAAGTGGTCTTTTGCTTCATGCTAATGCTAAGAGAGGAACAGCGAACGCTTTCCAGATACATTTCGTCCTACTAGTAACTCCCACGAAGCATGGAAAGTATATCGGCATTGTTCCATACTCTTCTGAAGAAAAGAAAGGTTGATCTTTACTCGGTCTTTGCTTTTGTTCTTGCTGCTAACGCACGAAAATCTAACTTGTTTGTCTGCTTGTAACAAGAGTTCTTTCATTCCACATGATATAAAGAAGCGAGCAGCTGTTCCATTCGTGTTACGAAGCGTAAGAAGCTCGACGCACTTGACTTCTGCTCGAATGTGCTCGGAGTACGGTGGAGGGAGACCGAGTTCTTTTCCGAATCATCAATATTTGATACTATCCTGTTAGATGTTGGCAGATTGTAAGAGCTCGTTGAGTTCTCGCCAATGATAAGGGACTGAGGAGCCTTCTTGTGCTTCTTTGTGACGAGAATAGGATTTCTGATGAATAGCACCAAAAGCAACTACGCTAGCACGGACGCAGAACCAGATCCTGGTTTGGGTTTTGCGTTGTTTACACATACAACAAACAAGCACAATAAGCAGAGGTCAGTATGTTTGAAGTGCAGAAACCACTGTAAGTACCGATGGCTTCTGGACCTTGGAGAAAGCATTTGGAGACATGAGACTGTGGACGAACAGATGGCTAGAAGGCTGGGGTGGATCATGGCGGGGGGGGGGGTGACCATATATATA
>CAJNDV010025002.1:37887-48785 GCA_905221635.1 Symbiodinium sp. CCMP2456 | reverse complement strand
ACGCACGCACGCACGCACGCACGCCAATGCATGGAGGATTCATGTACACAGAAGGTCATGCGGCCGGCAACCGGTCAAGGCCCCTTAACTATTAACTCGCATAAATATTCTGGGAGGTCGAGTTCAGGTCCGCAGGCTTGAAGCAGCTTAAGTACGTAGAGCTCTACATATGCAATAACGACGACAGAAAGCATGAGCTGAGCGGATGGATCGCAAACGCAGAGACCCACTCATTCAATGGCTCAGTGGGATCACCGCGCCCTTCACACCCATGAGCAGCCTATGTCGACCGTCATCTGTGGCGGCGCCGGCGGCACTGGCTTTTCCACCTTGTCAGCCTGTGGTCGCAGCTAAGCGACTCTGTCGCTGGCACAAGCGATCATCCTGCTTTGCTCCGTCTCTCTGGCCCTTTCCGGCCAGGCCTAGCCCTCCTTCCTTCCTTGAAGGCCGTGCTATGGCAGATAAGCTATCACCTGCTTCAGTACGACACCGCACTACTACCAAGCAAACGCTGGCCAGCCCCCAAACAACATGTCATGTGTTTATGCATCGGCACGCGATCGTGCCTGCATCATACCCGCGAATTACTTTCACACGCGAGGGGCTCTTGATCCTGAAGCTGGCCTGAACTGGCTCGCTGGAAGGCGGCGGCGCTTCATGCAAGAAGGACCTGGCTTCGAAAGATAAGAACAGCCAATTGCTTCGCGTCCACAGATTTGACTTGGACATCCATTATGTAAGTGAGTCCTGCTTGGTATCCCAGAGTGATAGATGCCGCAACCGGGGCCGTCAAGGCTCATCTGTAGGGTAGGATTGAGAATCTGCAGCAGCCGAGCTGAAAGCTGCAAGCCTACCATACAATGGAAGAGGTGCAGATACGTACGCTCTTCGAAGACGGAGTTGCGTACACGGTGGCAACTCAAACCACATCAGGTTGACGCACATCACATTTTCCATGGTAGTCAGTCCGGTGCAATCCGCTTACAGCTTCTGTAAGCGAGCATCGAGCCCCTGACCACTCACCTCTGTGTGTTTTTGACAGGATGAGGAGATGACGCATCTCGGAATATCTCGGATCCAGCAGTCCTGACCTCCTCCGATGCTCGGTGCCAATGCTCTCCAGCAGCGACAGATCGACCATCTTGCGGGCTACCACGTCCAGTTCCTGACTCGAAGATAGCTATGAGAATAGCGCTTTGATTGAAGCAATATGATTTCCGTGATTCAGAGCTCTGGGAAAAGCAGTCATTTATCATAGTTGTATAACTGTTATAATGTCGTCTGGGAAGGGCAAGTGCGGCAAGCGCGCTCCCTGTGCATGAAATCATTTGCTCGGCTCCTCACCTTTCCCAAACAAATCGAAAGATTCCCCCTAACAGGAATCAAACTCGAACTGTCGCCAGTTTTTTCCCACCCGCCCGGCTGACAATGTCGCACCGCCGACAGTTGAGAAGAGGGGCACTGTGCTTCCGGCGCCGTACCGCGGTGCGGTCTCGCTTGCGTCGCTGGGGGGAGCCGAAGCCACCTGAGTGGAGATCGCTCATTATGCACGAATTGACATGGGTGTCCAGATTGAGTCTGCAGGCGAAACAACAGACAACACGCGCACTGCGACGACAAGAAGTCACCGTAACAAGCCAGGAGTCGCGGGCGCCGCTGCGGCTTGGCCTGCAGCATGAGCTAAATTACCAGTACAGTCCAAAAGGCTCGTCCTTCTCAACGACACTACTGAGACCATCGCAGAGTTAAAGTGTCAGTTCAATAAGAGCAGTCCATTCATCTGCAAACGACACCCAAGGACACTCTGAAATGGCCGCATGGTTGACAAGTGTCATTGACCCATTCGCAGTACGAACTCTACCTCGTGGCTGCAGACAGGATTCCGCTCCAAGTCAAAAGGTATGGCAACATTGCCTCCCTAATTAAATGAGTGTTTGTATCTGTCTTATCCACACCCCTGAAACTCACCTCTCTTCCTTTCAGCGGGCTTAGGGATTGCGATACCACCCCCACGTCCACCTGCTCCCCTCTCTTTGCCTCACTGTCTCTGTATCTACATAGCCGAGCTAGAGCACCTCCGGAGAAAGGAGGTATGAAACGCATGCAGACACGATAAAGTTAAATAGTCCTACCGGTTACAACTCCAGTACCGCGCGTGCGAAGCCGTGTGCCTTTGCTTTGTCCTGGCTGGAGATGCTCTCTGTCGAGGCATCAGCCGACAACGAGTGCGTCGTATCACCAGATCGATGCCCTCAGGGCTGGGATTGAAGGCATGCATGCTCCAAGTATTCATTGCGACCCTGGGACTTCGGGGTGCGCAGTAGCATTGCCTACAAGTTCCTTTTATGCCCGCCTAAGCGGGAGCCCTTCACTCCTCGCAGTCTAGAATTCTAGGTTTAGTTTTGAAATCACGTGTAGACTCCCATGCCAGCCAGCTATGAGAGCGTCTTGTTGGAGTGTTTGTGTGTTGGTAGAATCTTTCAATGGTTAGTCTTCCGACCAAGACCAAGACTTCCGGTATACACCCTTCAGCGAACAACTCTGGAGCTGCACTTGAGCACCCAATTTGCGTACACTTGACACGCAAGTGATCATTCTGAAATCGGCCCAAAACCATACAACAAGCCTGCCGGGCCTTTTGTCCCGGTGGGCTCTTTGCCGGGCATCCTTAGCTGTTCTTGGATTCTTTTGCAAGGGCCTGGAATGCTGAGATGCCGACAATCTTGCGGCCACGACACCATCATCGATTCTTTGCCATGCTATACGCAGATACATAAACAAATGGAAATGTGCACACATGAGTAGAATATAAGCCGGCCATCGAATGGATACAAGGGACGATAGATAGCAGAAGAGCGAGCAATAGAGAGGGAGAGAGAGAGAGAGCGAGAGAGCAACTCAACTGTGTCTAGAACATAATGGGCACGGCGTCTTCGAAAAAGGAAAGGAAACGAATCCAAGGTATGCTGTCAAGTTGACTACTGGTTTGGCGACTCGAAAAACCTATGGTAGCACAGAGAATCAATATGCCGGGACTCCCACCTGGAGTGGGGAGGAGGTCTTCTATCCATGCACGCACAGGGATGTATCTTTCTGGGCCGCGGAAGTCTGGAGCAGCTGGTGCTACCTATATGTGATTCAACATTCGTCTTAAGCAGGATTGGGCACGTAGATGATGCAAGTCTAGACTACAGGCGAGCTTCAACATGTTTGCGGTTGCCGGGACTCAAACGTCCCTTTCCGGGAGATTGCCTCCTGGCGACCCACAGTGAGATCTCCATCGGACGTGGACGACTATCGATGACACGACGCAAGAACTTACGCAGAATGTTAGCTCGGTTCTGTCTGTATTTGTGGTTGAGGCAGGGAAAAATCCAAGATGCATTCCTCCCCTACATTGATCCGGCGAAGGCTCTCGAAGACCAGCGTTTGCATCGACAAGGCAGGCCTTGCAATCTTTCCCGGCAGCAGGGTGCTAAGATTGCATGCGCAATAGCTATCTACCTATATCTGTCCGTCTGTCCATCTGTCTCCCTGCCTATCTGTCTAGCTACCTATCCATCTATCTATATATTTAGCTAGCTATCTAGCCATCTATCTACCATCTACCTATCTATCTACGCCTCTGTCTAATCTAATCTACTAGTTAGTGTAGTCTAATTCAACCTATCTATCTATCTACCTATCTATGTACCTACCGGTGTAACTATGCATCTATGCTTATCTGTCTGTCTGTTTGTCTATCTGAGTAGCTGTCTATCTGTCTAAGTCTATCTAGCTATCCATCTAATTACCGTGAATGCGTGATTGGGTCTGTGTCTGCATGTATGTATATATCCGCATGCATATAAGCATGTCTGAATGTATGTGTGGATGTATGCATGTTTGCATGTACCCGTGCATGCTCGTATGCAAGCATGGGTGAATGCAAGGATGCATGCAAGAATGCATGCGTGGTAGTATGTAGATATGCATGCAGATACTTGGAAACACAGAAAGATAGATACAGAGATAGAAACATGTATTGTAGTTACACAGATAGGTAGGCAGATAGATAGAAAGGTAGGTAGATAGAAAGATACAAAGGTAGATAGACAGATAGATGGATAGATACGAAGATTAAGACATGGACAGGTACATAGATAGATACATCGATAGATTGTCAGGCAGCTAGGTAGTTAGATAGACGGCTAGATGGCTAGATAGATAGATGGATAGATAGACAGACAAACAGATACATAGACACAAGGCTGGATAGACAGATCGATAGATAGATAGCACGATCGATAGATAGACAGACCAATAGCTAGGCAGGCAGTCAGGTAGGTAGGCAGGCTGATCGATGGATGGGTGGTTGTATGGTCCGATAGTCAAAAGCAAAGACGTAGATGTTGTTGGTCGTTCTTGTATGAAACAGCCATCGCTTGATTAATTCTTGCTTGAGCTCGTATGCCTAGGTACGCGTAGGGGTCTTTATGCGTATGCACACCAACAGGCCACAGCTGGAGAGGTGCATGATCCCTTCGAGACAAGACAAGAGCTAGAGTCTAGAGACCAGGTGCATGCTGCTGCCTATCTGTCTACGTCTCTCTCTCTCTCTCTCTTGCTTGCTTGCTTGCTTGCTCCAGAACTAGGACAGGAGCGCGCCCCCTCTCTCTCTCTCTCTCTCTCTCTCTTCGCTTCCACCTTTTACAGTATCTGTCTCCATTAAGTGTATGTTTATGTAGCATGACTTGCGGCTGTGCATGCGTGGGCGAAAAGGGAGATCGATAGAGCAAGCGCACTTACATCGGAATTACTTCTTGCACATCTGTCCATGGCTCGTCCACAGCTTGAATATGTCATGTCTGTCGCGACGTGAAAACATGCTAGGGGGAGAAGACAAGCACGTCTATGAAACTGCAGGCGTGTAGAAGCTGATGTGTCGGCAGCGTGGGCGACAAAGCGAGACCAAGAAAAACACACAAGACACCGGAAGCTCCAGACAATCGACCTCTGCATCTGAATGCTCTCATGTGCGTTCGTAACGAGATACGGTTGTCGCTTTGCTGGCCGCGATGTGATGGCGTAGATCTCCTGGAGCAGCAGGCGTCAGCTGCACTGGAAGCCACGGAAGAGTGAAGAACCCCTAAAGCACACCGGGCTTCTGTCAATGCGCAGCATCTTTAGCAAAAGGCTTTGTTGACGGCTTCTTACAACTGTCAAGGTCGAGGACAACAGACCGTCATGGAGCTACCTGAAAACCGGAGCTAAACTACGTGCCAACATGGTTATGTTTCCTAACAAAACCTGATCCCCGAATAGCGCAAGACCACGCACCATGTACGCCCTGTATGAGGACGACAGCGACGACCAACACAACGAAGACGACCACGAACACCAGGATGACCGTGACAATCACTAGGGCCACGACGACAAAGAACACTAGGACCAGCACAACACAACCAGGACACCACAACGACCGCCAGGACCGCCCGGACCATCACGACAACCAAAGAGAACCACCCAGGACCGCGAGGACCACCACGACGCCCACGATCACCAGGACCACTGCGACGACAACTGTGATGACCACCAGGGCCACACCACCACCACCAGCACCACGAGACCATGAAGCTGTGGCCGGCAGGATTGGAAGCATTGTAAGCATTTTTCGCAGAAGACTTTAATTCAAAGCGTGAACCACAGCGGAAGCCACAGAACCGCCGTAAAATTCCACTCTACTCTGAATCCAGTACTGGAACCCTCCCCTGTTTTCAACATTTTCGGAGGCTGAATGTCGGCTTGCTAGACTTGGACAGAGCAATCGCTGTGTCCAGTTTCGGAGTTTGAGTATCTACTCCATAAACCACATATGCAGGTGCATACATGGTAAGAAGAGATTTTTGGTTTACTGTCGTTGATGTTTTGAGGTCGTTGCGGGGGCAGCAACCCCCCCCCCCGGCAGACCGCAGCAAACAAGAAAACGCGCTCCCGAATGATTTGAGGGGGGGTTGTTGTTTTTGTTGCTGTCGTTACGGGGACCCGCTTTTTTGCTGTCGTCCCGGGACGTGTTTTTGTTGCTGTCGTTGCAGGGCGTGTTTTTTGGTGTTTTTGTTGCCGTCGTACCCGTGCCGGGGCTCACTCACTCACTGGCTGCCTCGGTCTGCGCACAGACAGCAAAAAACCCTAGTTCCATGTGCATCTATATTATGTATATATATATATATATATCTATATATGTGCAGCATTGTGAAGCTGTATAATTTAGAGAGAAAGAGAGACAGGCTCCTGCGCTAGTCTGTCCTTCGAACTCGGCGGGATTGAAAGGCCATCACCTTCCAAGTGCCCTTCCATCCCCCTGCATGCTGAAGGCTTAGAGTCCAAACGACTCTAAAACGTTCGTGTTATGTACGCATTATGTTTGGTTTATGCTTTCCGAAGGCCCCTCACGTCTAGGTCTCGGGATCTGCCTTCTTGTCGGTCCCCAAGCCCGCTTTCAAACCAGGAAGAATAGGGCACTCCCCATAAACATCATGCGATGCATGTCGGGAGCCCGACCAAGGAAGCTCCCACAGCTGGCACTCAGAAATGTGAACACCGTCGGAGGGATGGCCGCTTCAAGCGTAAATGTCACATCATGAGGTCAAACTTGAAAACCTGGCCCAACCACGAAACGGCCTTCCGCATGAGCTGGTCCAAGGTCAGCACCTGCTCACTGCTTACGGGCGAAAGAACTGTTAGAAGATTCGCCAAAGCTTGAGCCGGAAACACCTAATCGACAGTGCTTCCAGTAGCGTTTCTTCTGGAAGAAGATTCTAACACTGCCAGTCACTTCAGGCACTACGGTGGCAGCTATGAAAGCTACGAACACTTGAGAACAAACGCAGCCATGATGCCACAGTGTTACCTACACTGGGTCTGCTTTTTGCAGCACCTAGGATATGACTACTGACCATGTGAAATACATTTCTGCTACAAGTATATGGAGGTTGGCACTTTCACCCGTGAAATGTTGTACTTGACAGCATCGTCTTCGTTAGCTACGGGATGCTTCCACAACTAATCAGATAGCATTGGCACAGGAAACCACGTCAAGACCAAACAAACACTTCATCAATGGCATGCAGAGGCTTAGGGTCTACGATGTCTTGGTCCAGGTCACGAAATTCCGTCAACACCCGGGATTGCATCATAGATGTAGCAGCTAACACATGGATTTCTGGACGGATTCTGTCCAGCGTTTTTCGTAGAACCAAATTTCGGATTTCCGGCCCTCTTTGAAGTTCAGACTTCCGCAGCTCTCAGCTTCAGACGGGGCGGGGGTAGGCCTCTACGTCATCGTCTTCACCTCATTAAAACGGCTTCATTGCTGCAACTACCACTGTTCAACCCGGCACAAACATCATCATCATCATCATCCCCATCTTCACCATCATCATTATCATGATCATGATCATCCGGTTCATCATCCTCACCCTGATCCTCAACGTCGGCACCATCGTGAAACGCGTGCAACATTCCACCATGCCGGACCCGTCGGAACAGCTATGTGCTTGAAACTGTTGCAAAAACTACTAAGCTGACGCAAAAACGGGACGAACCCTAAACCCTGACTGATCGTAAAAATCGAAAAATTTGGCACGTGCCCTCTAGTGTTTCTTCCGGATACCAACTTCCCAGCGACAACACAACATTCTGACATATGCGATAGCTCGAGAAAATCTAACGAAAGGACTCGTGGCACAACCACCGTCTAAATGAAACATCGACGAAAGGAATATGTTGTGCACGCAACAATGAACCACATCGCTTGCCTGCGGCTTCGGCGAACAGCGACATGTTGATGCTTCCGGTGCCTGCGTTGCAGAAAGAGTCGCAGCCGGCGGGAACGGCTCCGAATGCTGCGCAGTGGGCTCACACCTTTTTCTTATTCCACAGGTACTGGCCAGCGGTCCCAGAAGCTGTCGGGCGCCTGTCAGGAAGAGTCGGAGCCGCTGCTCGGGATAATCAGGGGCAACATCCCCTAGGCCCTGGGCTGCAAAACCTAAAGTTCTGGTGCGGCTCTCGGAACTGACACCTTGCAGCCTCTTCGCTATATGTCCCACTGACAAAATTTCAGTCTGAGCAACATGTGGAGTCGCTTGTGCTTCCGATCGGGTGCCTCTGACGACACGACTGCGGCGTGCAGCAAGTGCACACCGGGCGGAGCTGTGTGCGCCTGGGGTTTCAATCTTTTGCAAGCCTTCTGTACGAGGCCTCGGGCTTCTGTAGAGCCTAAGAGCTTCCTGGGCCCCAGAAGAGTTCCGGCACTCGTCCAGCTGAAAAGCCAGGGAGTCCGATTGCAATGTTTTGGGGTTCCGACAGAACCAGCCACTTTACTGAACGCAGCCATGGTCTGCCATCGGGAATGAGCATGTGGGGGTTTCCGAAACTAGGGGACCCTAATATAGTACCCTAATTAATAGGATCCCTATTAAAAGGACCCCCAAATAAGGTACCCTAATTTTCTGAAACTCCCATGTGTTGAATACTAGTCTCGGCCATGGCTCAGCGACGATAGACTTGCGAGTCTTGTCCTGCAGCCGGATAACATTCTCACCTTGGCAATTGATAGCAAGATGCTCACTCTCGCCTGGTGTACTTCGGATCGAAAAATCCTGGACTCAAGTGAATGCCGGGATAGCATGCTAATCCAGTTTGCGTATTGTGAACCCAGTCCTCAGTAAAACTCATGACAAAGCAAGGCCGTACAGCTGCTTCAGGGAGCACACGTGCCGTTACAGCAAAACCTCATTGAGACAGGTACTCCGTGTGCAGCGCATCTTTTCAAGGTGATGGAAGTTGCTTACCCGGACAACTGTGCAAAGCTACCGATATTCGTGCTCTTACGCACTAACAGTGACTAACACTGCTTGCAGCATCTTGCAGATATTGATTTGGCAAACGGTGGACAAGGAAAATTAATCTGAGCACCCCAAGAAGCGATAAGAGACAACAATGCCGGCATGTCATCCAGTCCGATGTTTTGAACAGCTAAGTGAACTAGTTAATTAGCGAGCAGCTGGTTCAGTGGAATGTGGCTCTACAGCTTCACGGTGCAGGGAGGGGAAGGCTTTGGTTAGCGAGCAACGAACACGCAGCAGCTTTTAAACTGCGAGGATCTCCTGCCAGCGTGGAATGGCGAAAGCGAGTGGCCACTCACTCGCCCCTTTGTCTTTCAGACATCATCTGACCGAACTATGAAAGGCCTAACCGAAGGTTCACATGATTTTGCATTTCGAGGGTGGCCAACTCAAACGAAACAATAAGTAAGCGGAAGCCTACTAGCTGGCTCATCTCATTTTGGGTTTCGGTGAAACATCAAGCGTCTCTTGACAAACATGGAAAACCGTACATCCAAATATGCCTAATTAGACAGGATCCTTCTTCCTCAAAGGCAGTTGCCGCTTGGCAAAAAGCCCCAAACCTACGCTCTAAACTTTGGACCCACATTTCTGGAACAAGGATTCTGCCTCCAGACCTTCGTCCTTCGGAGTGTTCTGGATGGAAAGCATGAGCGCTTTATCCGCACCTTGCGTGTGGAACCGACAAGAACGAGGTAAAGCTTGTGCCTTGCTGCTACGAAATTCACAGCGGCCTTCCCTGCCCGAGTTCGAGAATGATAACTCCTCAATGCGCTTTGAAAGCCTAAGATATCGAGAAGGCCGGACTAGCATAAGCTTTGCTTGAAGACCTTAAAACCGCATCGAAAAAGGGAAACTTTAGTTCCGCTTCACACGCTGACTTTCCGATCTTCTGGATGCCGTTCGGAGGCACCTGGGCATGCGTTTGGCTCATTATAGAAATCGGAACACCGTTGCACTTGAAACTTCGGGATTTGCTGGCGACAGGAGACTGCTGGTGTCAGCCTCTAGGCCCAAAGCACACGATGACGCATCGTCGGCTCAATAGGGGAACTCACATGACTAGCTCTTCGGGACCGGCTCTCGATGTGTTCTTTCGTTGGGGCCATCCGCTACCGAGGCCATGCAAACATGGAAGCAAGACCTCCCACGGCAAGAAAAGGCTAAGGATATGCTCTCTCAGGAATCTCCCGCGATCAATCACAACCTCTGATCGGGATGTCTCTGTGCGCGGGAGCACTACCATGATACCTAGTGTTGCTTTTATTGCTGATTAGCATTGCCCCCTGCAGTTTTGGGACCCTCACTTCCCAGATCGAGCTACGTCTCTTGTCACGCTTGAGTCCGTTGCTGCATGCATCTGATAGTTGAGCTGCAGCGTTACTCCACTTGTACCGAAAGGGTGGGTCGACGATTTGCAGAGGCATCAATCTAAGGTCATTGCCCTTCTGCATCCTCTACTCTTGAGAGGTTGTTTTGAAACACCTACAACGATGACCAATGACACTCGCTAGTTCTGACTGTCGTGTTCTTGCAATCTTCCCATGTATGGTCCTCCAAGCCACCGTAATTTGCTTTCATTTCCGTGATCGTCTGCAGTCTGGGTGGAGTCTCGTCCCGTTGCTTTGAAATTTTGCCCTCCACGCCCCACTTCTCCTTCGTGGCTGCAGGCAGGCACAACATGTTGCGTCTAGTTTCAGCTGCAGCAGGAGTAGTGTGTAGTAGTAACTGTGGCTGTACCTGTAGCAGTAGCGGCAGTGCAACAGTGATAGTAAATAGTAGCAGCAGCAGTAGTAGTAGAAGCAGCAACAGCAGCAATAGTAGTAGTAGTAGTAGTAGTAGTAGTAGTAGTAGTAGGAGTAGTAGTAGTAGTAGCAGCAGTAGTAGTAGTAGCAGCAGTAGTAGTAGAAAGTAGTAGTAGTAGTAGTAGTAGACCCACGTCCTTTATTTGACGCTGCATGTTTTTGAAGGTGGTGTAAATGGAGTCCGCAACAAGAAACACAGCGTCAAATA
>CAJNDV010025002.1:0-22327 GCA_905221635.1 Symbiodinium sp. CCMP2456 | reverse complement strand
GGGTATTTGAATTATTTGAATTATTTGGGTTCTCGCGCCATCCCAAATAATTAAAATAATTGAAATATTTAAATATATAGAGGAATCGAGGCGCTAAATATACCCTAGAGGTGTCTCTCTCATATATATATACATACATACATACGTACATTTGTATATATATATATATATATAGAGAGAGAGATGTGTGTGTGTGTATGTATATACATGTACATACACACATACATACATACATATATGCATACATACATACATACATACGTACATACATACATACATACATACATACATACATGTGTATATATGTATTTACATACATAAACATATACATACACATAAATACATACACACACACACATATATATATATATGTAATATGTATACACACTTCTCCCAGGCTCTCCCTCTCTTTCTTTCGCCAGGGCCAGGGTGAGAGGGTAGACCCCTCCCTCTATCTTCTACTGCACAGCCAAAGGAAGGCAGAACCCTGCCCTCCCCGCGCGCGCGCACGCGCACTGGGTCTCTTGGCCTGTAAGTACTAACTCAACGAGTTGAGGCCAAGGGTTGGAAACTCTGGACCCCCCTAATGTCTATGGAACCCCCGGCCTCTTCTTGCTAAGGCTGCCGCATGCTCTGTTCTCCGTCTCGCAGTTTATTACTGCTCAACGGCTTGCGACTGTTCAGAACTGCACACTTCCCCCCACAACACATAGCAACACACTGACCCCCCTACAACACATTGCACTGTCGCTCCGGCATGCCTCTCTCTATCTCTCTCTCTCTCTCTCTCTCTCTCTCTCTGTCTCTCGCTTTACAGCATATGCTCCCCCCGGCATACACCATGCACTCGATGTCCTGTCGGAAAAGCCTACAGTACATGGGACATCAACCAACGGCACTCTGAACTGATTCTGATGGATTGCGAAGAAAGCGCTTGCAGTTGAGTACAGGACAGACCCTACTTTTCTGCTGACACGACATCTCTTACAGTTGCGCTACGCATACGTGTGAAACGAAGCGAAGCCTCTGCAATCCTTTGCACACCTGGAAAATAATCCTTTGCACACCTGGACAGCACTTGCAATTCATGGACAAGTTCACGGCGAGCCTGCATCGAGACGACTTGAACACTTGTGTGAAGTCGCCGTCTTTCCCAATCTGGAGGGTCGCTGCTCGTGGAACATGACATCTTTGAATGCCGCTGGCTATAAGTCGCATGGCAACCGATGTCTTTCTCCCTAGGTATTCAACTGTTTCTCGACGAACGTTGACAGCAAGTGCTATGGGTCCATGGCATGTGCTGGACGTTCTGGGAAGGCTGCATGAGACGAGACTTGTGTGGTAGGCCATGAGGAGCTTCCACCAGTTGCCATTCCCTCGTCTGGTTCGGAAGTCATAACGAGGGCCTTCTGTTTCATCCTTGCTGCCCAGCCACCATTCCTCCGATGTTGATCCGTGCCTCAGCTTGCGACACATCTCAGCCAACGTGCACCACAAAAACTTTCCCTGCGCTCCCAGCTGTGGGCTTGGGACTCTCAAAAGCTCAAAATAGTCATGCCGAGCAGCATGCGCCTGTTCACAAGTTGTGGGCCGCCGGAACTTTCCGTGCGTGATGGCCTTGCCAGAACGTCCCAACAGAGAGCACGAGAGCGAGAGCGAGACTTGCTTCCTACATACAGCACGCTGCGACTCTGATGCGATCAAGCGGTCATAGGTGACACGTCGACGGCGACTTCGAAGGCATCGGGCTGCCAACTGGTCCCGTCCTGGACCCGCCAGAACAAAGAAGCCCACATTGAGGCCACGGCATACTTGACCCGCGAGGCAATGTCAGCAAGCGGCGTCGCTGAAGCATCGAGGCATGGAATTGACAGCATCACGTAGTTGCTGGTGCATGCCACCTCGGAAAGGCCCAGGACAAGAGTCGACGGTTGATGGAGGGAGCATGAGGGAACTAGGCCCGCATGCGTCCTTCGCGGCAGTGAAACTCCGACCCCATTTGCTGCAACAAAAACTTCGATCTGGAAACCACTTCTGCTGCCTCTGGGCTCGTCCCGTTCCCCAGCGCACAAGTGGGTGGGTAAAACAGCGCGACGGCATGGAGACATGTCGAGCACGCGAAATCCCGATGCCAAATTGAGACGGTCGGTGGCAAACTCAGCACGGGTTTTGTCCAATACCTGGAGGATCCCGATGAAACAAAATGTACTTGAATTCCGAATCCCGAAGATACCGGCAGCAACCTTGGCATGCCATCAGACGCCAGCCGTTATAGAAGCTACATCTGCTCCGTGTACTTGTTGCCACCTTAAAGGATCCCTTCAAGTTCTTAAAGAATCCCTTAAATTAAAGGATCCCGTAAAGGAGCCCCCTTAAAGGATCCCGTAAAGCAGGTCGAGGCGCGGCCCCCTCAGCATCCCCCAACCTGCCATTTCAGCGGAGTTTTGAGGGGATGAAGATTCGAGGCTTTGACCATTTGGATAGGGTTTTGCATGAGCCTATTCTACTATATTTGTAGTAGGGACGACTTTTAAAGGATAAGCCTGTCCCTGATAAACATGAGGAGAGTCCAGCCGCTCATTGAACATGGACAGCTGTAAAGGAACTCGTTTGACCTTTGGCCCCGCCACTCAGTCGCAAGGCCACTCAGTCTCGAAACTCCAATGATTCCTTGTCTCCTTGCTCCGTTCATGTTGCAGCAAATCTCTATCCCATGCACCGCAAACAGGCCAGCTTCAGCCTGCCATTGTGCACCACCATGATGCGGAGCAACTTGTCAGGAAGCATCCTCACAAAATTGATTGATGAGCTCTGCTGCTGGACTTGGGGTGACACTGCAACAGCCTCACTCCGAAGCCTGCACCGCACCAAACGAGGCTCTAGGCTTCAGGGGAATTTCACCCGAACGCATACATCTGGTACGGCTGACCGCGATCCGCATCCAATGCCCTTTAGGAAGAACCCCCAAGAACTGCCAGGACCCATTCCTCCTTTTCTTCCTATTCCCAACACGCAGGTGAACATCTTTCCCGGGCCCATCCCCGCCGGAACATTGCGGCGACGATGCATGCAAGCCAGGCAATCTCCTGGAAGCTTGAGATTTCCGGCCGTAGCAATTTCACAAGAGAGGGAGCTCAGGAGGCGGCTGTGGACTGAAGCTTTTCAACTTGCTTTGAACCATCTGTAGCTTCACATGCAGGCTCTCCGAAGGGTAGGGATTGCTCGCTGCAATTTCGCCGTCACACGTCACAGCTCTTGAAGCAGTTCTGACCTCGCTGCATGCCATCCGCTGTCCCGCCATCCTTGGCAGAGGGCACTGGCCAGTATGAAAAGCTACCACAGTGATTTTGCGTTGAAGCTCATGCCAAAAACTTTGACAAAACACAGCACAGTGCCGACAAAGAAGTCAATACAACGAGGACCCGAACCCTGGAACGTCATTCCCGAAAGAATCTGACTGCAGGCCGATAAGAAATACATCTCTCTCAGCAACGTCATGGCCACCACTCCACGCAGTCTAAACTCTAAACCCAAGCCAGGAGTCCGAAGAGTGTCGCAAACTCCGCGGGTAAACTGCACCCCAACCTAAGCAGCTCTGTGAACTGTGCAGCCTGCGCATCGTCAATCGCTGCGCATGTACGGCCGAACATCTGGATCCACGCCCACAGCTGCTCTAAGCCACCCACGCTATGACCCCATTTGTGGTAGTAGGTATCGTTGACAATGTCGAACAAGTACCTTTCCAAGTTCACAGAGCTGGAATGAAGGTCCGACAGCGGCGTGTGAATACATCTGCAAATTCGCCCCCAAACTTCGGGACTTCTAGCCATCGCAGAAAGCTGCAGCGCACACACTGCTCAGGCTTTGACTCGGCGCAGGCATCACAACGTCCAAAACTTCTACACCAGGCTGTCACATGTCTCACCCACATCTCCACTTCTGACACCTTTGACATGCACTGTCTCACTTTTGCCACCCCTTCTTCCAAGCTGCACGTCCACAGCACCCTCTTGTCCGGGAGCGCCACTCCTGCCGGGCCAAAGGTCTGGGCTTCGCGACTGCTGGTGCGGACCCTAAGGAGATGTCTGGAACCTGCAGAGGGCATCCTACTTCAGGATGCTTCAGGCTCATGTCCGGTGATTGGGGCCCCGAAGTGTTTGAGACTCGTATATGGCTCAATCCAATGCGAGAGGCTTCACAGAAGAGCTTTTGCTGATCGAGCTTCCGAGTCATCCAAAAAGCACGTAACACGCGAACCATAAGGCTTGCCTCTCACTTTGAGACAGTGACGTAGGACAAAGGCGTATGCGTGGGTGCCGTTTTTGGATCCTGCGCCTTGATCGTGGCTTGAATCTATGCCTCCTGAAAGGAGGCCAGTCACAGCGCAGCTCTTCAGCTTGCAACCCTTGAACCTTTCTATTATAGGTGCCTAGATGATAAGAATCGGGCTTTGGGACACATTGTGTTAAAAGTAGTACTATCATAATCAGGAACCCCCCCAAAATAGCATTGGTAATTATTCGGCCCGCCCCGAATTTCACATCAAAAGCCCGAGGGGCAGGTAGCGCCGCAGCCGCTGCTGCTGCACAGCCAGGATTGGATGCTCGGAGCCTCGAATCAGTGCATGTTACATGTGCCTCCCAGAAGCTCAATGACTCAAGCAAGACCGGGACTGCTTTGCGCGTTGTCGCATTTTGCTAAGAGGGGCCCGTGCGGTCGAGTCTAAGACCCCGGCCAGAAGGCACCTCGCCACGGGCCAGAGCTTGGTAAGCCTCTTGCAGCGAATGCACGAAGGCGGCAATAGCCCCACCATCCGCGTACCTGCAAGGCTCGTTGCCGAGGAACTCCCAGCGATGAAGGCTCAACATCACTCAACATCACAAGCACAAGCGAAGGGACCGTGAGCGAACCTGATTCCGAGTTAGCAGCTATGCCGCTATGCCAAAACGCTGGCAGGTGGCTTGTGCGTGATGCTGCAGTACAAAAACTGTACGACCTGCTCATCGGTCTGCATATTGACCAGGCACCTCGAACGAGAGCATGCAGAGTGAGGAATGGTGAAGGAGTGCCGACCATTCAGGGCCCCAAACCTGGCGGACCCGGAGCCCCAACTATTGCAACAATCCGAACGACAACATGTTGCCCCGAACCTGAAACAACTTCAAAGTTCAATCCAGCATGGCACCGGTGAAAATGACACTGGGTACCGTCAGGAACTGCAGTCGATGCTAGACCTGATGTGAAAGCGGAGATAGTGATGATGGCGTCCTGAAACAGGGCCTGATGATGACCAGGATGATGGTACCTCTGGCGATGCCGATGATGATGCAGATGATGCTGAGTATGATCGTGGGACGGTGGTGGATCTGAGGACGATCGATGATGAAAATGAGGTGGTGCGGTTGTGGGGGTAGATCTGGGTGTGGGAGGTTGGGGTGGCGGTGGTGCGGGTGGCAGCCTAGCTGTGGTGCTGGCGGATTGTGCGGTACAAGAGAGGTGGTGAGGGCTGGTTGTGTGTGTTGTTGTGGTGTGCTGCAGCCGCTGTTGCTGCTGCGCTGGTGCTGATGTCGGTGCTCCTAAAAACGTGATGATGATGATGATGATGGTCGCGATTCCTGATTTAGATTTGGAAGGCAAGGGGAAAGGGGCTAAGATGAGAAGGCGAGGACGTTAGCGCCAACTACTACGACTTTGCGGGGCATGGTGGCACTGCTGCTGATGATGATGAGGATCACAGGTGCCTGCTATGACCAACATGGGGACCGGGTCGGAAAGATGAGATAAGCCCGTCCGGTACAGCAGGCGTGGCACATGTTGAGAGCCGATGTGGCGTCCCACCACGCCCAACCGGAGTCGTTCATCACACCTCGGTAGGACAATCCGACATAAAAAAGACGGTATTGCAGAGTGAAGCTGCGAGCCTACCAGGTCCACACGGAAAGGTCGCACCAGTGTTTGAGCAAGGCTCGGTAGACTTCATCAGCATTGCACTTGCTGCCGCTCTCCAGGCTCCTGGGCGACCATGTTGCAAGTCTGGGGCGCACAGTACTGCCTGAAGAGGGTGGTGATTACGCTCAGATAAAACTTTTAAACCATGAGAGCACTTACACTTGCAATTGCCACAGCAGCATAGAGTTATGCCCAAAATACCAGTCGAAGTCTTCATGCCCCTGGTCAAAAGCCAAACGGCTGGGATAGCACGGGGATGTTGAAAGCGGCAGCGTCCTGGTGAACTTGCACATGTGTGCAATGTACTTAGAAAGGTTACCGATACTTCATTGCAGCCTTGACCAGCGGACAGGGTTTAGGGTGCAGTATGTATTGCTTCAGCTCTCGACCGGGTGAGGCTGCCGCTTACTATGATCAAAGGAGTTGAAAATTGCGGCACAACATGCTGGGCTTACAGTTGGTGTCTACACGACATGATGGATGCAGATGTTCGGAGTTCGGGCTTGGAGTGGATGGCAGGAAGATTCACTCCATCCAAATCATGCGACACTACAGGTAGACAGGAGCCCATCCCATCTGTTGGAAAATGCTCAGGGAACCTCCGGGAATGCAACATGCATGGTTTAGCCTGGCATGTCAGTCACTGCAAAGTTTTCGGTCAAGGCTTGGTCAGGTGAGGACTTGCCAAATTCTGGCTTACTGTACCAGGGGGTCGAGGGTTGCTCTCACTCTAGGTTGAAAGACGGCCGTCTGACCGTCTGTCCATGGCGCAACCGACACACAAAATCTGTAGGGCACTCGGCAACACGGGCTCGCCAGTTCACTGAACTGCCCGGGTTGAAACCAGGTATACACCCGCGAGGCATCCGGCATGCACAGCCCGAGACCTCGTAGCTAGGCTGCAGTGTAATCGCAAGTGCTTGCCACAAGGGCCATGCAAACCCAACAGACTGGTGCTGGCCTCGAGTATGGCAGTGCGTGGCCAGCAAAAGAACATGGCCTTTGCGACCTTGGGGCGAGCACAGAGAGACATGAGAGACTGAGCGAGTGACGAAGACAGACACATGGACAAACGCATCAAAATTCAGGTCAAGACGAGAAGGAACGATCGGACATACCGTACAGGCCAGGGGAAGAGGAGAACACACTAGTCGGCTTACACCTTGGCCATCAACAGGCCGCACTCTGTTGCAAGTCTGCAGGTTGACTGGCTAAGTGATTTCGACCCGCGATTAAGCGATGCATGCCTTATTTCCTTCGAAAACTATGTCTTGACGTAAGTTCGCGGTCCTCGGTCGGACTGAGTTCGCGAATGCGAACCAGAGGTACTTCTTCGGATGTTGCATCGAAGTTCATGACACGGTCAACCGTTAAGAAGCTGTGCAAGCTTTCCAGCGTTGACCAACTTTGCAACACGAGCCTGCCCAAATTGGCCTGGGTCGAGATATTCATATGGGCACATACACACAGACAACTCGAAACCTTCTTCCTCGCAGGATCCCAGATTGCTCGCCCTGCCACTTCCACGGTCCGCAGGGGTTGCCGATGCAGATCTTGACACCCATAAACGTCCCTTCGAAGCCCAAGGTGAGAATCCCCAAATCCAAAACAGGCCACACTCAGAGCGGCGAGCCACTAGCTCACGTAGGCGACGTGGCACAACGATCTCCTCGCAAAGCAAGGACCATGTAGCAGCAACCTGACCGCGAGCATGTCTCCCGTGGGAGCTGGTCTCCGAATCTCCTGCTTCAGATTTGGGCTTCCGGCTTGAAGACCCTAAAATTTCAGCGTCCGGGCTGCAACTACTTGATGAGCTTCTGCAAGAGATCCGCGAGTCAAAACAAGAAACACAGCTGACGGTTCGTGAACCCGAAAATCGCCTCACTTCGACAAGACTCTTGCCACGGCTCGTGCTATAGCTGTAACCTCTGGGGTTCAAAGTGCATGGAGCCCAAAGCCTTGCTTCAAGTTCAGGCCGAAGCAGCTGTGGTAGAGAAGCCGCTATCTCGGCATCCCAACTTCAAGTCGGTGCTGTCCTCAGGTGTGTAGCAGCACGGTCTCATCAAGACTGTGGGCTCAGAGATGAAGGTTTACGTATCGCTTCAGGGTGAGGGTTTGAGACTCAGGAAATACCAGAGATTTAGACAATGGACTCTCACAGCCATCGTCTCGATCGAACAGCCAGCAATTTTGAGTTGAAACAGTTCTCAGCATCTCTCGTTTTCAGAGTGGGGTTCAGTGCTCCCTGGGCGCAAACTGTTTTTGGATCGGACAGTCACTAGAAAGCTCGAGCTCTCAAATTAAGCTGCATAGTAAGGACTGGGCTTCTCCAGCTCAGATCTTGAGATTCTTGGCATAGCTGCTCAGTCCACTGCTGCTGCACTTCTCGATTAGTCTGAGGCCCTTGAACTTTGCGTCTGTAGCAGCAGGGAAAAAGACAGTTGGCCAGAATCGGGCGTCTGGTGACCCATGTTCCTTCAAAGAGATTTGGACGAGACCGTAGACAAGGAGCATCGAGAGGCGGTCGCGCTCGCCTGAGGACGAGCCGATACTACAATCGGTCAACTGAGGGCATCTAAGGCGGCAGGAGTCGAGCCGGTATGGAAATGTGTAGACAGTACATACCAGCCCCATACCACCGGTGAGGCCAAGGCATGAGGGGCTTCCTCCACTCAGCAATGAAGTAATGAAGTACTTTAGTACGTCGCAGGGCTTCACATTCAAGCAGCTGAAAGCCAGAATGATGCCACCGGGGCACAGCATGGGATGCTGGCGCTGCACAGCCTGCACTGCTTCATGAAGAGTACTGAGGTTCAGCATGGAGCCGTCCCAGCGAAGGAGCACCTGACATGACTGACATGCTTGCGGGCGTCAGTGCAGCTCGTTCAATAGTCTGCATTTGAGAATGCTTTTTGTGCAGAATATCGGGAGGCCGTAGAACACAGCGTGCCGAACTCAGGAAACAGCTTATAGACGCCTAGAGCGCCAAACGAAACTTCCAAGTCTGAGCCAGGGACATCGACTTGACAGTCCCACGGCGCATTGGTGGCACCCTCCCGGTGAATCCTGAACGACAGCAGGCAAGACTGCTACACACCCAAAACCAGCAGCAGACTCCAGTGAAGACCATCACAGGCACCATCCGTTCAATGTGAAACTGGAAGCACTTGTTGCAACAGCCACCCTCCTTATAGTAACGACACCAGCCGGCTGGGATGAGATTGTTCGGAAGGGTCGTGCGTCAGTGCTGACACCCGGCACGACTGAGAATCTTTGGACAGTTCGCACTGGTGCAGTTACTAGTAGTGCAGTAGTGTAGTGCTTCTAGTTGTAGTGAGTGGTCGTCGTCGCCGTCGACGTGGTAATTACATTAGTGGTCAGCAGTGGCGCCTCTACGATAGCACGACCCTTCCGAACAATCGCATCCGAGCCGGTGGAGGAGAGGGGGCAAGCCACCACAATGCTCCTGGCCCCGCCGTGAAACCAGCGCTGCAGCATGCGATGAAAGCCGCCGCTGGACTTCGAAGCAGTTGCTTCCTGATGCGCAGGGCTTGGAGGCTTCATGGCTCAGGGTTTCGAATTTGGTGTCTCAGGGGCACTCAAGAGCTTGCTGCTCGGCTTCGGTCGGAAGCTTGCCTTTCACATGAACATGATCGAGCCCAGTTTGAGTTGGAGAGCGATTGGGTTCACCCACGCGGAGATGGTCAGGACAAGTGGATTACAAAACGCTTGCACCCCTGCCAAGCACCTAGCGGCCGTCTCCAAAGGCTGTTGCCAATGCATCTGCATGTAGATCCATCCAACCCTCTCGTCTGACAGAGCATGCCACACGATGCCGCATGAATGCAAGGTGTCCAATTCGGATAGGAATCTTCGAAGCCCTGAGAGTCCCGCGTCGTTCTTCTGAGTTGCTTCGCACAGCAAGCAAGAAGAGAGCAGCACAAACAAAAATCGTCGGAATGAAGGCCGGTAAATTCCGATTGCAGTCGTGGGTCGGTGGTCTCCATCACCTTCACAGCCATGACATGCACGGGGTGTTGCCCGATAAGTCATACCGCCCAAGCACATGAAGTGCAAACCCAAGTGGGGAAGCTGAAAGGTCATAGGGCACCAATGAACATGGGAAGGGACTCATGGATTGAGCAAAGCTGCAGTGCACTCTTCAGAACGACGTCAAGCTAGACTCCTAGACAACCAAGCAAACAAGCTGCCGTGTTTATTTCGTTTGTACCTTTTGGTACAAAAACCGCGCATCAAGTCTGGCTTTGGGCACAGCAAACTGCGTCCGTGTGTATGTGCCAAGTTGGGAACTTCAATGCAAAGCCTCTCCGACCCTCTATGGAAAAGCCTGGATTCGAAGGAGCCCGACCTCCCCCAAACCCATAAAATTCTGCACCCCCAAGCACGCGAAGTTATACACCTTGAATCCTTTTGAATCCGTGGACCTTTTGTGAGGAGGGCCTGCAGTGCGCATGCCTCATGCCCGCCTCACCCTACACCCTATGCCCTATACATTGGCCCCAAGCCCTGAAACCCTCAAACTCAAGCCTCAAGGCGCTCCTCAACCAGCTGCAAGAAGCCAGTCTCGTCCGCACATGCCTCAGGCAGTTCGTTTACTCTATGACATTTAGCACGTCGATGTAATTATCTAGTCTCTGATCACTAAAGTCATTCAGCTATCCTGCAAAACTCAGCGGGATATGAAACCATGTTGTCGGGGCGCAGCCCATGTCTGGACCCTGGTTCAAAACAGAGGACACCTGCAAAGCCCGACCCACGCCACCTCACGCAGCTCGTTGAACTCAAGCGCCTCGCCTCCAGCGCTCACAAATTCAGTATGTAATGCAATACATAGTAGCATAACCTATGCCACAAAGTATAACGGAGACCCTTCCACATGAGTCCGAACTTTTTGATGTCTTGCAGCTCCTGGCAACTGCATTCACGCTGCCGCTGGTGCTCGTAGAAGACCATGGAGGCAGAGTGCGGCAGCGACAGTCGGCAGCCGCGCCCCTCTTCGATCGGAATGCGGGCTATGGCGTGTACTTCTTTGGTTGCAATCTGATCCAGGCCGTCCTCTCCAAAGATGAAGGCCATGCGGTCATGTCTGAGGTCTGCTTCCCAAAGCTCGGTTGCCTCCTCGGAACAGCTGAGCCCCAAGGTGTGGAAGCCCAAAACCTTGAGCTCACCCAAGGCTTCCGACAAACGCACCTCTTCGGGTGGTGTGAGCAGGGCGACGCCCCAGTCGGGCCGTCGCTGCAGCTGCGAAATGCGGATCTCTTTGTTCCGCGCAGCAGAGCCCAAGCCACCAAGCACCAGCAAGAAGGGCACTCCAAGAAGGGCACATACTCGCAGTGTTGCTCCAACGGAACCTGGAGACGGCTTGCAAAGGACTGCTACGGAACAACCACCCGGTTCTTCCAGCTCTGTGAGGAAGGCATCCCAGCTCTTGCTGAACAGCTGCCGGAAGTACGCCCGCTTAGACTCAGGGCTTCCACTCACCTGGATCTGGGGCGGCGCGGCGTGACACAACAGGCGGCCTGACGGCCGCATGCCCCCTGCGACCCCTGCGGCGAACGCACAGCGGGACGCCAGGAAGGCCAGAGCCCAAGGAAGCAGGAAAGCCATGGCAGATGAGGACTGCTGGCGAAACAGTCGGACCCTGAATTAGGCAAGTGGTGCTTCGTCCGAAACTCTCTCTTTGATACCGACTGCTGACTATCTCAATGTTCTACCCTCAATAGTCATGACTTGAATGGCCTCCGAAGCACTGGCGACTCACGCACAACAGATGGACTAGCTACGCCGGCTAGCTTTCCTTGATACTTGGGTACACCTGACAGAAACAGTCCACGACGAAAGAGAATGATCGCACAGGCCAATCGGAATGTTGCAAGGTGCACTGCACGACGTGACCCAAGTCGAGTGCCTCCAAGCCTCCTGGCGTGCAGGCCCTGCCTGCCCCTTCCGGCATCTGAAGTGAAAAGTCTTGAGGGGGTTGTGCAGTAAGGATCCCACTGACCGGGCGCATGTGCTTCTTGAGGAGGACGGAAAGCCGGGCGATGCGTAAGGAGTCTACCTGTGAACACAGACCAGAGTCTCTCGCACAAACGGCGTGTTCATCCGTCTGCTGTTCTCAGAACTGTGCAGGGATCCCTCTGGCAACATTGTCGCCGGCATCTGCACGAGCAAAGGCTTAAGTAACTTATCTTTACTCTGTCTCAAGCCCACAACTGAACATATTTCGACGTATTTGCTGACGGCTTCGAAACAGATGCATCCCAAATCTTGCAGCGAGACCGACGTTTTCGGCGAGGTGCACTTCGGAAGTCCACGCCGGCCTCACGGAAGCCGACTTCCGGGGAGCAACGAATCACTTTGGAAGCCTTCGCCTCCTCGGACATCCCTCTACTGATCCTGACCGCAAACGCACTGAAATTCATGGTCACTACACTTACTGTGCCCAGCCGAACATAAGGGTCGGCCTGCCGGGCCAGCTGCTGCGCCAGCTGGGCTGCGGGAGTCTGGGCCAACACCGCAGCCACCTGTAGGTTGGGGTCGGGGCTGTAAAGCTAGCTCTTAGAGATACCTAAGCATGTCGGAAGGATAGGAACGTGGGGCACGGTTTCTCAGAAGAACCCTCCGGATGCTCTCCAACAGTCCACGTTTTGGGACTCGGGATTCGTCCTTGGCGACCGAAAGCTCTTGCAACTAAGCATAACTAAGCCATCGGGCCTCTTCATTGGCTTCTTGCGACACATCCTGCTCAGGCTGCAGGATGGAGGAACCCACATCAGAGCCCACCCTGCCGCCAGGCTCCTCCATGAAGTTGCTCTCTGTGTCCACCCAGATCACCTTCAGGCATCTGGCCGGCACGAGTTCTGCAAGCACAGAGTACAGCAAAGCTCCGACCCGAATCTGCAGGGTTTATGGAAACTACTACACTTTTGTTATTAAACACTAAACCCTGATTAGTTGCTCTAGGCAGCTCCACCTCATTTCGGCCCATGCCGCTCTGCACGTGCTCCAGGTGACCCGATGGCCCGGCCCATGGAGAGGACTCCTGAGTGTTTTTTTTTGCCTCCTACTTAGCAAGGACAAGCCCGCATTGCTCCTGAGTGTTTAGGGATTAGGGTTGAGGGTTTTGTGCTCTCAAACTCGGGTTCAGTCGGAGAATGCTCGGATTTCTGGGCTCAATGCTTGCACCATCTGTTCTATCTCCGTGTCAGCTTCTTGAACCCAAAAGATTCCCGGGAAAACCCCGGTGCACCAATATGGCTATTGTCGGCATCTTCCAATTTTTGCATGTCACAAGTTGGTACTAGGTGTTAGTGCTACATCGTCATCATCACCATAATCAGCATCATCGTCGTCATCATTATCATCGTCACAGTTGTCTTTGATGAATACATATGGTGATTACGTTATCGGTATTATTGCTCATCATGGCGATTATTACTATTATTGACGTGCCATAAGTATGCTGCTATGACTCGCTTTCAATTGCTATTGTTATGGTTGTTTGTGTGGATTTCTGTTTGGTTCGTAACAATATAGCTTGCGCTGCTTCTGGCTCCAACTCTGTTTGTCATCAATGGTCGTCGTTCGCTGCCGTAGCCATAGTGGTATTGGTAAGTGGTAAGCAGTAAGCGACAGCAGTAGCGCCACTGGCAGTTGTACCAATACTACTAGTACTACCACCACTGCTACTAAGCCGACTCCCCTCCTCCTGCTCCTGCTGCTGCTGCTGCTGCCACTTCTCCTGCTAGTCCTCCTCCTGCTACTCTGGCTGCTCCTACTGTGGCTGCTACTCCGACTACTACCACCCCTACTCCTCCTGCTGCTACTCCTCCTTCTCCTGCTCCTGCTCCTGCTCATGCTCCTCCTCCGCCTCCTCCTCCTCCTCCTCCAGCGACTGCTGCTGCTACTGCTGCTTCTGCTTCCACTGCTACTCTTCACCTGTCAACCTGTAATCCCCATGATTATCAGCCGCATATTGCTCGAACTAGTAACTAGTAGTGTTAACGTCAATAGCATCGTGACAATCATCATCATCGTCATCATCATCATCCTCGTCCATGGTGGTGAGTGTGGATATGTCGACCTGTGTAACCTTCAACATGGCAACCCTCGTGACGCCGCGATGCCTTCTTGCGTGCGATGGGCACCCCGCCCTTCTCAAGCCACTTCCATGCCAAGCCCTGCAGGTCAGGGTTTGGCCCTGCATACGATCCGAAAGTGGTGGTCTGGGCTACGAGAGGGCTCTGATTTGTGATCTCGGCACAGGATGTGGCCGTCATTCAAAACTAAGGGTCGGCAGAAACATGATCGGAACAGAACTCGGCTTGGGCGGCTATTTTGCGTAGGAGGACATGCCTGAAACTCAAACTGCATAATGCTGGGCAGCGCCAGGACGAACAGAATCGGGAAGCAAACCTGCGCTGGCACACCATCTTGTGCAGTACCAGACATTCTCTGCATGCTATTTTGCTTGAGCTTGGTCGGGCCATATGTAGCATCCCTCTATATGGACAACCGTGTCTCGAGGATATTTCACTAAATCCGCCATTGGTTGTTACTATTCTTACTACCATTATTACTACGAATATTACTCCATTATTGTTATTGTGTTGTTGTTGTTATTATTACCTCGGCGCTGCATTAGTCTTGTGACCGCCCAGAAGCCAAATACCGGAGAGTCTCGATCATACTCGAGCAGTGAGCCGCCACACGCTGCATTGCCCAAGCCTCGCAGGGAAGCCGAGCACAAGCTATCGAAGGCGGGCTATTGCTTGTTTTGGGTTTTGGGTTCAGGTTTTAGGATTTCCAAGGACAAACACGAACAGAGACACACCCACACACACACACACACACTAACTACTGTAGCAATCAAGAAAGACTGCACAATGTCCAATTCATTTCCGGGCCATGAAGCTGGTGTCGTGCCAGTGCTTTCTCACATGGCATAATCATCTAAGGAGCCGTCCAAGAACAAAACTTCCAGCAGCAAAACAATTGCAGGGGCTTTGGGGGTATGTTGCGGGACGATAATGACTAGCTATTCAGGCCCCCCCTATAGTAGTGGCGAAGCGGCCAAACCGCCAGCAGCTCCGGGAGGTGCAGGCAGCCTCACAGACTTCGGCTACGTACTCTGCAAGGCATGGGCTCAGGACTGGGACCTGCACGGGCCATGCAAAAAAAATATTTTTACTTCGAACATCCCCACCTTACACATAATGCATTTGGCGGGCCACACCGCTGACTGGCGTTACGGTCGTGGCGTCCCCGGTCACGTAACAAAACACAAGTGTTCGATTCCAGGTCATCCGACGACACCCATAGGGTCGCACCACCGACCGACGATACGGACATGGCACGTAACAAAACAACATGTTCGACTCAGGTCGGTGGGCGATCCATGGGGTCACACCAATGACCGGCGTTACGGACGTGGGGCCCCCGTACACGTACCAAACCACGTATTCCATTCAGGTCAGTCGACGATCCATGGGGGCACACCACTGACTGGCGCAGAAAGTCTCGCGGTAGTGTCTGCCATGGGGTTGGGCACGCCGGGGAGTCTCACGGGTCTCTGGGGGTGGGCACTCTGGAAGTAGTCTGAGTCGGCGAGGAGCGGGAGGAGCCGGAGGAGCGGGAGGAGCGGGAGGAGCGGGCGGGAGGAATAGCTGACTTTAAAATCTCAGATACGGGGGTGGGGAAAAACCGAGACTCTCGGATGCCGCACTCGCCATCTGATCTTCCCAATCTTCGAATGCTCGAGCAGGGAGGAAAGAGCCCCCCTAGATGTGTGGCCAGTATTCCATTCGTGGCGACAAGCTCAGAAAAGGAACCCCAATATACTGCTAAACCTGCTCGATCCTTGGGCAACCCTGGCGAGGCAGCTTTTTCGGCGCCGCGCTATTAAAGGCGTGAGCCCTTAGGGCACGCACGAAAGCGCGGGTCACGCGGGTGAGCTCATTAGCCACCGTCCAACTGCCTCGATGCTGTGAGCTTCGGCTCGAAGAGCTTTGAAGGAATGTAAGGGTGTCGAGGGATCCAGGGAATCGATATCTCATGACCGCCAGCGGTGTTTTTTGAGCTTGCAATACAGGGGGCGAGCAGGATGTTGAGAGTTGGAAAATTCTGTTGGTTCGGTGCTCATGCGAGCCAGTTCTGCCCAACCGTTCCTACTACTGACAAGCCTTTCTCATTCCCCTGATCTTCTATTACAACTTTCGTGCAGGTCCACGTCAGTGAACCGAACGCTTTCAGTTTTTGTTTGTATATATATATATAAGCATGTGGTACAGTGATACAGTGCCACAAGTATATGTATACACATAAGGATGTGGGAAAAGACTTATCTTATCAACGGCTGTGCTCCACAATGTCACATTATGCACCTTCCAGATGGTCTCAGGCGAGGCACTTGGTCAACGTATCTACACCTTCACGCTGGGCAGCAACTGCTTCCTCTCGTCTTCCTCCTGCTCGATCCTTTGCAGCCGGAATACAAGAGATCCTAATGATGTCCCCCCATCTGTCGGAATCTTCGGCCGAAGTTTTGACCAGGTCTCTATGCTTCTCTGAAGCAACATCCAACTAAGTTGAGATGGCAGTCGCGATCTAAATCCCTGGACGCATCCTAGCAGTCCTAGCACGGTTCGGAGTTGACTTGAAGTAAGGACACACAGCTCAGAGCCATGACACTCGCGACAACTCGGAAGTTTGGGAGAAGCAGGGGATCGCTTAGGGAAAAAGCAAGACGGGAGTCTGTGAGCGTGCTTTTCCATAGAGGATGCCCCCGAAGATGGACAGGCAGGCGCCGAGAATCTGGCCATGGGTCAGCACCTGAGCTGCCGACTTCTGCTGAATATCCTCGTCTCACAAATCAATTTCATGTTCTTCACTGAGGCCGGTGCCTTCGTGTGCATGCCAAAAGCCTCGATGCCGATAATCACGAACTTGTTGGCGTTGACCATGACAAGGAAGCTGGTTGCACCTTGGTTCAATATTGAAGCGTTTCGAACAGCAAACGATTCCGACTCATTGTCATACTCACCGGGAGCGCTGCAGGTGTGTTACTTCGCACAGCAGGAAATATGAAACAAAAAAGATAAGTAACATCATAACGATCCTATGAGAAGTTTACAGCTACGGTGCAGGATTCCGCAAGATCCATCGTGCGCCGGGTGGCTGATCAGGCTCTGGGCCCAAATTCCAGTGAAGCCGATGGACAAGCCAATGACCTCGGAAGTATAGGATTGGCTCTCAGTGCAACCGAGAACCCTTCAAACACCCGAAAGATTTGGGCACAACTTAACGAATCAGCGAAGGGGCTGCATTGGATGTACGTAAGTCTTCTTACTGTAGCCATCGAAAAACGGCAGCGTGACTGGCACGACTCACGACTTCTACTTCTAGGTCATGATTGGCGCAAAAACCGGCATCAATCGAATGCATTCCTGCCACAGCCGACTGAATGTGGGAACGTCCTTTGTAGCTTATTTCACTGTGGTTTGTCGCACCGGCACCGGAGTCCATCCCATAAGTCATGTAACGAGAAACCCCTAGAGCCTCAAACCCCACACTACACCGAAATCACGCATGAAACCCCGAAACTAACGCACAGGTCCAACGGACAGGGCGGGTTTGGCTGTCAACCTCGCGTTTGTATGAACCTGAAAGGCTTTTTTCCCTCTCACTGAAGGGCTTTGGATGCCAGGGTCCTGAATTTCAGTGCTCACAAATTGGCACAGCACTGCGAAGTTTATGACTTCCATTGCAGGGTTTTGGGACCAGGTTTGGGTGGAGGCGGTTTGTGGTTTACTGTTCCAGGTGTCGCGGAGGCCTTGCTACGCAGGAAACCTGTTTCAGTCTTAGGTGCGCGATAACATGAAATCCTCAAACTCCTACACCGCATCCCTGACTCAAGCCGAAGGGCACAGCTCAAGCCGATATACACCTTGTCCACGCCTCTGCAAGTAACAGCTCAAGTTCAAGGATCACGTGATGACATGCAGTGAGAATCGCCGACGCATGCTTCAAAACCCTTACTCAGCCTGCGTCAAGCCACCAAGCCCTTCCCTGGTCGGGCTGATCTCCGGCAGTTTGCCGCTATCAACACGATATATACGTGCATAGATACAGACAAAGATAGACATATTATATAGCTATAGATATAGAAATGGGTGTGTGTGTGTGTGTGTGTGCGTGTGTCTCTGTGTGTGTGCATGGTCAAGTTCTATCTCAGGAGTTGGAGAAAACGGAAGGACTGCAACGTCCTTACTGATCACCAAAGTTTTTCGCCACTGAACCCACAGTACTCCAAGCGGGTGCGATTTAAGATGCATGAACTTGTTTATGTAGCTCGAGGATGATGATTCTCATGGTGTTGCTTGTGGCTGTAATAAGTATGTTGACAGAGATGACGATGCCACCATGGTGATGATGACGATGGTAAAATCGGCTTTGTTCAGCGGCAATGGGACAGCAGCAGCAGCAGCAGCAGCCAAAACAGCAACAGCGACAAACGCAAATGACATCACGCACATTCATAAGCCCCCCAATCAAGTTCAACACGAATCACAAGCCATCGCAGCCACAGCCACCACAACCACATGCAGCGCAACCAGAACTGCACAGAGATACTGAGTGCAGTGCAATCGCAACAAGAAGCAGAAGAACAGTTTGTGTTCAATCCCGCCTGTGAGGCTGGCATACGCATAGGGCAACTGGCCTGACAAGATGCACTGCGTTGATACATAAAGCCGCGTGTCTTTCGGAGCATATTCTATTTGGGGTTCCGTTCGAACGTACGAGTTACGGTGCTTCTGCAGCCCCAAGTTTCCAGCCAGCATCACTGCCCACAGCTATCGTCACAAGCCACCAGCACTAACCTGAATGACGAAGCCGTTGTTCTAGCTTGCAGTGCTCCCGATTGTTACCTCCAGTTGGACACATAAGTCTGATAATCATTGCTGGCATTGCTGGGTACCATGGCTGCACATGGTTTCCAGCGATGTTCTTCGTAACCTGGACTACTCGCAGTGACAGTTGTCTTCACAAGATTGCCATCCCCTCTGTGCTGCTTCCAGCTACCCGTATTTTCGCGTGATGTTACGCCACCTGGGCTTCGCCCATCCTGCTGAGCAAACCCCATTCTTGCTTCACTGTTCGTGGACCACATGGAAACAAGTGAATCACACGGCCACTCCACTCGGTTCAACGATTCCTGAATGAAGTGCAGTCACGCGGCCGACTTCTCCCGTGAAGTAGGCTGCCATGCCCACCGGGATCAGGCCCATCATGTTGTTGATGACCTCAGAGGACTCAGAGGACACATCAAGCATCGCGACGGAGCAGCGAAGGTTTGGCAGCGGCGGGCATGCATTGGGCATCTCGTGACACAAGTACAGAATGGTCCGGGGCTACACGTCAGGAAGTGGCTACGTGCGCTGCTCGACTATCTCCTGCAAGAAGAGCTGACCAGCCGAGCGGCAGTGATGCCTGCAAGTGTGCAGAGGGAGGCACTGCTTGCCAAGTAACGCGAGTGCAGCATGCATCTCGCTGCAGCACTGAAAAGGATAGGGACATGCGGACCACAAGAAGAGCACGACGCTTTGCCATTATGTTTAGTCGTCGCTACTCCAACGCACGGGCCTGTCTTGGAGATGTCCACGGGGTGCTGGTCCTGAAAATCAGCGTGCTGAGCAAACGTATGGTTCCTTGGCAAGCGATCCCCTTCAAGAACAGCACCTACGTCTACCTAAAGTTGTAAGGCTGTCGTGCAAGGCTGTAAGTTACTCTAGAGAAGAAACGCAAAGCCGTGCAACATCCGTAGGTTCACAGTGACTCCTGGGACCTCAGCCGACCCTGGACCGACAGTATCCACAAGGTCGCATTGTTGGAGTACAACTCTGATCCGGCTACGACCTCGCTCTTGAAGACTGGAGCAACTGTTGGTGAGGTCCTTAGACAGCAGCAGGCGCTGCAGCAGCCGATCGCAGACTGCAACGATGCTGTTCAGCATCACCCAGCCAATGCCCTGCAAAGCTGCTTGCGGCTGGTGGGGGTATAGACATCGACTTGGTGACCTGTGGTTGGCTTTAGGGGTATGTAATTTCGGAAGCACCAGCCCGAGCAAAGCTGAGCCACAGATTTCCTAACATGTCACCGGAACATGCACAGGGAAAATCTCCGAAACCCAACAGCCCGCATCTGGATATGCGCTGCTGGACTGTGCTTTCCTGGCAATGCAACCCTTCCGAAGCTCGAAAATCGACCGCCAGTGGCTTAGTTGTCGTTCGGCGACGTTTGAGCCCATGTCAGAAGTCCGTGAACATGGATGGAATTTTGGTTGTTGCAGGCGTTTTGCATTGTGTGCATGAACCGCGGTTGGTTGCATCTTTGCCCTTGTCCCACTGTTTTGGCACTGTTGTGGCTTGCTATGTAGCAGGCTTCTGAGATGCCCTGATGCATCAAGCAGCCACAAGGCTGCAGCCGTGGGATTTCACATTTCACCATGCCCAAGTAGAGTTCCCGTTCTCTGAACTTGGCATGAACAAAGGCATAGATGTAATGGGTAAGCCTGCCACATAACATACGGACATATGCGGCTGTTCGTAAGGCGTACGGACATCTTTCTGCGGGCCTCCCAGTGCTCGGCATGGAGCTGGGAGACATACATGACCGCCCCGGCAACCCTGAGATCTTGCTTAAATCGACTACACTTACAACAGTAGTAAGTTTCACGGTTCGGTTCCGTAAGGGTGTACTAAAGTGGACTCACTTCGCCCTAAACATGGGAGTAGCACAATTTTCTGGGGATATCAAACCGAACCTTACTTGAACCTTACTTGCAGTATTGTGGGCTGGGACCTGGAGCGAAACCTCACGGCTTGAAGGTTGAGGTTCGTGCGTAGGAGACTCTTGAATAGCCCAACTGCTGCTTGGAGCACCGTCTATAACATAAGACTTCATCTTTAGATGCGTCTACTGTAGCCGGAGCAAACAACCAATCACAAGGGAGTCTCTTCGTGTATAACCGGTGGCCATACAAGGTCAACCACCAATTGCCAGTCGTCCTCTGCTCATATCGCAGAAGACTCCCCGCTTCTTCAAAGAAGACAGGGAACTTTCAAGGCGGACTTGCTGTGCCCAAAAAGTCCAAAGGCCCCTGCCTCCACATGAACACTCTTGAAGTCAAAAGCCTCTGCGCGAACCGAGGATCATCACAACGATGGCGCAGATCATGGTTCCGCTGATGCGCAGCGGCTCTGGGTAGAAGCCTGGAGGAAGAGCTTCCTCTTGGGAAATGCTGTGGATGCCTAAAGAGGTTGGGGTAGTATATTGATACATGCTTGAAGCTCCCACATCACCAGCTTGGTGGTTCGGAACCACACCCCCAGTGCTCGGAAGCTTATAGCCGTGCCAGAGCTGCGAACCAAAATGGAAGTCAAGCCGTCAGCCCCAAATCCAGAAAACCCTCATGCAAAAAGATATACCACCAGTTCACCCAAGAAGCGATGCGGAGGAGCCAGTAAACTTGTTGTCAAGTGGACTTGAGATTGTGACTCCGGATATTTAGGGCAGATGGTGATTGTCCAACAATGGTTGTTGCTGGCCGCTTGTGCTGTCACGACTGTGCTTACCATGCTCTTGTTGCTACGAGTAGTACCCTTGAGGCCAATATCACTAAAGCTTCAAGCCGGGGTCAATGACTGCCCTCAAGGCGGCGACTAGCAGTGCGATGACGATGAACTCACTACTGCTACGAGCGCTGTAAGATCACTATATAATTATTATTGCTATTCGTGGGCACGTTGCCTTTGTCATAGCCGAGCTTCGCTCGAAGATCAGAGAAAAGAGGGGCGAGGCACTCCGGAGGACGATAACCAGGGACATCGGAGCCTTCTTCCTTCCGCGAAGCCGGTGTTCAGCGCTTGATTGGGGAACAAAAAAATGTTTAGCACTCGCACTCGATGGGGTCAGGCGAGGTTTCGGGAGACACAAACTTCACAACAACGTCCACAGGCAGGTATCGCCCGTTGCTCACCGAGTGTTGGAGGCTTTGAGCTGGTGCGAAATACGCTCGCTAAATTTCACACTCTTACTACCAGGGCTGCCGTTCACTGCTGCGATTATTATTACAGCTCCGACTCGTGCTACCATTACCCTTCATGATCCCACTTGCCATAGCCAGCGCCATCACTTCAAACCCCGCTTCTACAACTGCCGGCGTTGCTACTACCTGCTACTACTACTACTACTACTACTGCTGCTGCTGCTGCTGCTGCTGCTACTACTACTACTACTACTACTACTGCTACTGCTACTGCTACTGCTACTGCTACTGCTACTGCTAATGCTGCTGCTG
>CAJNDV010024991.1:0-47259 GCA_905221635.1 Symbiodinium sp. CCMP2456 | reverse complement strand
CCTAAACCCTAAACCCTACCCAAAAGCCGTACACTCTGAAACCTTCAACTCGAGGCCCGAACACCCTGAGCTCGGAAAATCGGAAAATATAGGTCAGAAGAGTTACTACTACTGTTCAACAGGGTTTAGGGTTACTACTACTACTACTACTACTACCACCACCACGACGACGACGACTACTACTACTACTACGACGACTACTACTGTTCGACCGGTTTCCCTCATACAGGTATGGTATATAATACACCCCCTAACACCTATTTTACTTGCCCAGGCCCCGATACTAAGCCCCTACACTCTGCAACCCCCCCCAATCTCAACGTCCAGAAACCCTGCCCTTATGGGTTTAGGGTTTAGGAGATTAGGGGTTAAGGTTTAGGGGTTATGGTTTAGGGGTTTATTGTCCATTATTCCCTAAACCCTACTATCAAAAACCTGAAAATGTTGAAGCCCGAACCAAGGCGAGCGGATCGCCTGCACAGACCTGGCCGTCAGCACGACGTTCACCCACAACTGTCAAGGCCCCCGGGCTCACGGTGTAGGGATTTAGAGGTTTGGGTTTTTTGGTTGAGAAGTTCAGGGTTTAGGGGTTTAGGGTTTAAGGATTTGGGTTTAGGGGTTCAGGCTTTCGGGATTTGGGTTTAGGATTTAGGGCTTTAGGGTTTAGGAGTTTAGGGGTTCTATAGGGTTTAAGGATTTGGGAAAGGGGTTCAGGGTTTAGAGGTTAGATTTTAGGGTTTAGGGGTGCAGGGTTCAGGGATTTGGGTTTAGGGTTTAGGGACGAGAAGTTTAGCTGCCTCATGACGGTTTTGAGGGGAGGATGCCAACAGATCCCCGACCGAATTCGAAGCTAGGTACGGGGCGAGGAAACCTACACCCCAAAAGTTCTCGTCTTGCTGGAAGGACAGCGCTTTGAGGATACCTGCACGGTGAGCTGTGGACCAGGCAGTGACTTGTTTCTTCGGAACCTGCTTGCCATGGGGTTCGGGTTGCTATGAGGGTTACAATGGTAACTATACGGATTCAATAAGGTAATAAGGTCAGCACAACGCCTATTATCAGCATTACGAACTTGAGGCTTCACGCTATGGTCTACAGGTTCTGGTTTAAGGACTTAGCCAGAATGAACTAAAAATAAGTTGGCCATTGGAGCTTGCATGGATGATGCCAATTTGGATGACCCATATTCGGCTTCCGACTTCAAGACGCGTGCGCTGCACCGGTGCCTAAATCCTAAACCTACACCCAATGAACTGGGCGCCTGTGTCGTATCACGGAATTAGCTGCACGTGTTAACGTCACCATCCGTTCTTGCTTCGTATGTTATGTAGAAATGTTAGAGCAGCAGTGCCCCGATTCATGAATCCGTGCTTGCCCTGCGCGAGTGTGTGTGTGTGTGCGCGCGTCGAAACTCCAAACATTGAAGTGTAAACCCCAAACCCTAAACCTCACACCCTAATACCCTAAACCCTAAAGCCCAAGGTGATTTCCCGTTTTCAGAGATCGGAAACCATGAATCTCCAGCACCCTAAACCCCTGGCTTAGGGCTTAGGCTTTAGAGTCTTTAGGGTTTAGGGTTTAGGGTTAAGTCGTGGCATATTCCTTCTTAAGGGTGCTGCAGGATTTAGATCATCAACCGTGCTCTGAGGACGGCACACGCCAAAGATTGGAATCATCTGGAACTCCAAAGCCCCAAAAACCTTAAACCCCAAAATATGTGCTGTGGCGGCGGAGCCTAACCCCGAAATGCGAGAGCGTAACCCCGAAATCCTAAACTGACCCTAAACCCTAAACGGTTCAGGTTTAGGGTTTAGGAGCCGTGCCTGCCTTGAGCGAGTGTGCGAGTCGAAACTGGGGTGGTTCTCTAAATTAGGGTCCCATTTTAGGTCCCCAATATAGTACGGCACCCTTATAAAAAGGACCCCAAAAGGGACCCTAATTTAGAAAACTACCCACTGACAGGCTACACACTGGATGGAGCGAGTGGGCAGTTCCAGTGCCAGGCCTTTCCCCGGCATCGGCGCTGATTCCCAACTAGGCTTTACTGCTTTACTTTCCGGGTATATGTGTTGTTTGATGTTTTTGTTTTGTCATTTTTGGTGGTTTATAGGGAAAGCTTACTGATGTTGTGATTTTTCTTGGATGCCTTTCTTCACCAAAAACTAAAGCCGCCTGTCTGGGTGCGGGATTGTGGTTCCACCGAGAGCGGGAAGCGCGAATGTGTCAGGATTCGAAGCTCCACGTAATATAGGGGCCTAAATAATTACCAATACTTATAGTATAGCGGGCCCTGAAACCCTATTCGAAATATTAAGGCTCCTACATTAGCTCGCAATATCCTGGCTAGGATCCTTCCGAGGATAAGGGCTTCCATATAATGTAGGGGCCTACATAATTACTAGGACGATTTTGGGGGTTCCTTATTGTAATTATAGTATAATGGGCCCCCAAAGCCCTATTCTAACTATTAAGGTCCCTATATTAGATAGCTACCACAAAGTTTCTGAGGCCCAGTGCAACCTAATCAAGGGTGTGGGCATGTGTTCAGTGCACGGCCTGAGAGCACAGGGTTCAGGGCGATCTTCCGCAAGACGGTTAAGGGTTTGGGGTGTAAGGGTGCGCAAGAGGACAATGGGGTTGAGCCTTGCCCGCGAATGTTCCAAGGCTCAAAGCTTCGGCTTTAAGGTATCGCCAAGGTTTCATAGGGCTTTATTTTTGTATTCTAAGCAATCATCCGTTTATTGTTCTTATTACGATGTAGGTTCAAATATTAAAACATGACACCCATTCTAATTCTGGAGGGCCCTTATATTAGCAACTGCTGATCTGGAAAGGGTTTGAGAGAAGGTGCAGCCTCACACCTCGACCTTAAACAGGCCGACGGCAACATCACTGGCACGCTTCCAGCCTGTGTGGGCAATCCGTGCCCGGGCACTGGACATGTTCGCTTTATGTTGTGTTGGGCTTTCTGGGAAGCGCCAGATACACCAACAGGGTCGAGACAACATGTGCCAGTGACACTGGACAGCTGCGTACGCTAGGAGCCGGGACTCAGAATTGTATGTATGCAGCCTGCCCTAAACCCTAAACCCTAAACCCTGCCCTTTCTTTCCCGCCAGCCCATTCTCTTCGCACTTACATTCATCCCCTTGAGGCTCCTCATATAGTGCCACTATGGAATTAGGTCCCAAAAGACCATCCGTGCTATGGTTGTAAGGACCTAATTCCATAATGGTAGTAAATATAGAGCCTCTGATTCCTATCATATTTCAAGCATGTGCCTTTGCCAAACCTAGGTCCTAGGATATCGATGCATTCAAGTCCCTCGTGGGCCCCGCCCTGAACCCCAAACCCGAGCCAGCTTGAATCCACTCGCTACAGTTGCAAGTCATGTATTCGATGATACATGATAGACCCTAAACGTTAGGGTCTATCATAAAGAACCAAATAGAAACCCTACACAATAGTACAAGCCCTCGTGCGGGAACGTGTGTGGCGACAGTCGAAGTGTGAGCTCCTAGGTGCTCCAACACGCTCCCGACGGATCCTGCGTTCGACACGTCGGGTGCCACCTTCGCAGTGGATAATTAGGGTCTTCGCGAAGACTACACAGTATACATATTGCATTTCGCGAGAGTGCATCGGGTAGTCGTTTGTAGGTGTCATGTAGGGACTGGTTGGAGCACCTGAAATCTTGCCTGAAGGCACAGTACGAATAGCTCTTGTTCTATGTAAACGCCTGGGGAACAAGGCCGTGCAGGCCGAGGTCTGGTGGGGTTAAGTCTAAACTTTCAGCTTTATAAAGTTGTGCCTGGCGCGATTGGTTGGGGATGTTCGAAGTTCCTTTCAGAGCTCCTTTGAGGATTCTAGAAAGGTTCCTTTGAGGTTCTCCATAATTCGAGTGAAGTGTTTTGAGGTTGAGTTTGGGCCTGCAGCGGAGTGTTTGCCGGTTTGTTTCTGGCCTAGCTGGAACGGTCACGACATGTGCTACCCTACGGTTTGTTCGTGGCTTGTCCATTCGTCCAGACTTGGTTGAAGGCAGAGTTACGACACTGGATGGTATGAACGGGCCCTTCAACCTGAGATAGGGCACTTGCACCACTGTGGAAGCTCGCTGGACACTGCTTCTTCTTGAAAGAGACCCGCAAGTCGCTTTCTGTAAGGCTGCGATGGGAAGACGACCAGTCAAACTTGCCTGGCTTCTTGGCTGCAACAGCCCCCAGTCCCAAAGCTTTCCATCTGCACCGCATCTCTCAAGCGGTTACTAGAACCTCGCCGACGCCTTGCACAAACAAGAATCCTATGAAGCCTTATGAACTTAGTGTAGGGACGTTAATAGTCAGAACAGGGTTTTGGGCTCCTTTATAGTATAACTATACTCGGGAACCTAGAATGAAAGCCGAGCAGGTTTGGAGAACTACAACAGGACACCCTGCTGCATACACGGTCGGAGGACGGTGCACTGGCATCCAACATCGAGTGAAGTAAGGACTGCAGAACAGAACATGAGCCACCCCTTAGGGTTTAGGGACAGCAGCCGAACCACTGTCGAATGGAGCAGACCTATTAAGCCCTCTCAAACCTACACGCGTCCTCAAACATCCCTAACATTATCTCGTGTAGAACTGAACCGTGTGCACTTGTTTGGGCTTATGAACTCAACAATTAAGCTTAACACTCACCCTCGACTCTCCAATTAATTCCCCATGCTCTTGCATCTTCAGTCCTAAACCCTAAACCTATAAACCCTAAAACCCTAAACCCTAAACCCAGGTCACCTGCAACCCGGGCTACACCCCGAACGTTGCGATGCTCACGTGCGACACCTCAGGCTGCTTGCCCGGACTTGAGGCTTCTAGAGTTTAGGGTTCAGGGAGTCTGGAGTTTAGGACTTGAGGCTTCTGGAGTTTAGGACTTGAGGCTTCTGGAGTTTAGGGGTTCAGGGCTTCGGGTTCAGGGCTTCGGGTTTAGGGCTTTAGGGTTCAGGGCTTCGGGTTTAGGGTTTAGGGCTTAGGGTTTGAGGGTCTAGAGTTCGGGGCTGATGATGCTGACGATGAGCACATCTTGATGACTATGCGTGTGCTCGCTTAGATATTGTCTTGTTCGCCCCTGCTTCTTGGCGCACGTCATTTCAATGGTTTCTGGATCCCATCCGTTTCTAAAGACGGGTTCCTTCTTGTCCGAAATTCCCGTAATTACGGCCTAAACCCCATTCTGCCCCAGGCTTCCTGCTGGGCACGCTTCCATCCTGCAAGCCTGAGCCGTGTCCGGTCAACACTACGCTGGCCGTGTCATCCCTGACAGACACCTGCGAAGGAGGGACAAGGGCTCTTTCAAGGGCTCAGGGCTCTCTCAAGGTAAAATAGATCTAGAAATAACCCTAAACCCATTCTAGGGTTTAGGGTTTAGGGCCTAGAAGACCGCCTACGACGACTTGACGAGTCTAAGGCAAGTCGAGCATTCTAGGATGCTGAAGTGAGGGCTTTTTCCGTCGCATCCTGAAGCTTGGGATGAACACCTGATCGATTTGTGCAGTCTGGGGTAGCCAGGTGGCACCAGTCCACAGCACGATCGGCACCCGCGGTTGCTTGCATATACATAGTCCAAGCGTAAAAGTGCTTAGGTCCTAGAACAAAGGGCTCCTCTGAGGGGCCCTATCATAAATCTAGAATTCTGATGCCCTACAGCAACCCTAAGAGGCTTCTGTTGACCGTAAACCCGACCCCTAACCCCCCAATAGCTCTAAACTGTACCCATAGGCTCCATTGTAGCTCCTTTTGGGAGTTCCTTATAGGATCCTAAATATAAGCCACCAAAAGGAAGTATAATGGAGCCTATAGGTAACCGGAACCTTCAGCTCTAAACGCTCGAACCTATGCCCTAAACCTTCCATCCTCAACCCTAAACCCTCAATGAAGATCCCTGCACATCCCTAAATCCCTGACCAATGTGCGGGTTTGAAAGTAACGTGTGTCGAAACTCCATCACAGACCCCCCGGAAGCATCTGGAGAGTAGATGCTTTCATGGGGGTTCCTATAAAGTGCCCTTAGTAGTGTCGGGTGTCAAATCAGGGGCTCTACTTTCTAGATCCTCTGAGGGGGTCTGGGGTCCGACACCAAAACACAAAGCGCTAAAGCCTAAAGCCCTGAACCCTAAACCCTAAACCCTAAAACCTAAAACCCTAAACCCTGTTTTGGCTCAAGGATTCAGAACAGGCTTCTTCACTTGCACCGTTCTCAAATCCCAGGTCCGTCAAGCAAAGGCGTGGCCCGGCTTCTGGAATCCTCGGATCGCCTTTCCGAACAGCGCATCCATCTCACGCAGATGCAGCTTTTTGGAAACTCATTAGCCACGCACGAAAGTGACCGGCAGCCCAAAAATGCTCGGGACTAGGCTTACGATCTGGGGTATTCGAAGGCCTGCCAGTCGACTTCTGTCACGCCGATGGCTGGTTGTGATGGACTCGTCATGCTTCCAACACCTCTACGACCATCCAAGCTACCCCTCTTCAGTGTATGGTGATGATCCACTCGCCAGGATCAACGAGAAAAGGCGTGGGATGCTTCTGGAGTCCTTCACTCGCAGCACACTGGAGCGCATGCACCCCGAATTGTGCTCGGAAGATGCAGTCTCCTCGTTGACATATGCCGATGGAAGCCAGCCTGGTTCTTCCACAGCAGAATGGGATTTCACACTGGGGGGCAGGCGTGTCGAGCTCAAGACCGCCATGCTTTGTTTCGACTCTAAAAGAAAGATTTGGAGGACTACTTTTACGAATGTTAAGTTGGGACAAGGTGGACACTGGGCGGAGCAACCCTTTGATGATCTCTATCTTCTGATATATACCCCAGAAGACTTTTACCTCATCAAACATGACTTGGCAACAGGCATCGGGAAGGCAGGTGTGGCGACTAGGACTGGAGGGCACGCCATACGGATTTCGGGGGCATCCGGGCAGACCTCCTGGCAGGAGGCTACAGACACCATTGTGAACAAACTGACTATGAAAGGGGCCTGCGAATTGGTTGGCAGGATTGCGAAAACCCACTCGGCAGTTTCGGCACTGTACACTGAACTGCAGCTCAAAGCCCTGTCTTCACATGACAGAGCTTACGATGGCGTTCCGATGAGCAATCTGACAACCGGTATTCGTGCAAAGCGAATTCAGCAAATAGCGCTTGAGTTTGACAAGATGCGGAACCCAGACGGCATGTTTGAGAGTGCTGCGGGCGAGCCTTCTTCGAATGGTAGTATTAGGAGAGGGTCCGGCAATGCTGCTGTTGACTGGATCAGGAACGGGGTCAGGGTGGAGGTAAAATATGCCAAGGTGTGCTTTCGTCCCAGCCGGAAATCATGGAGTTGCGAGTTCTGTAATATCAAGGAGGAGCCGCTTGATGCTTCCAGCAGAGTGTACTTCGACGAGCTCTGGCTGGCAATGTACAGCCCATGCAGCTTGGACATCTTCAAGCACGCTGGGTATCGCTCACAGCTCCTTTCTCGAGGAGTGCGCACTGAGAGAAAGGGCAAGAATATCCTCGTCGACGCAGGCCGCCGTGATAGCTGCGTGGAGAATGCGGTCCGACGCATGCAGGTCAAGCTTGAAGCCGCGCAGGCTGAACCTCTTCTTACACTTCGTTGGAACGCCTGACGCAAGTGCTCCTGCGAAGTCCACTGGCTCCATACTTACGGCACCCTGCGGCCGAAAAAACAAATGAAAGTGGATCGATCCACGATCTGGGAACGAAGTGAGTGTGAGGGTCCAACAAGCCTGCCCAAGAGGCCCCTGGCGCATAATTACTTATGCAGTCGGAAAAACGGGTGTCAAAGCAAACAAACCCTGTTCGATTCCAGGAGTCGCCTATGGAGCCACCTGCGCGGTCTTTTGCGCTCCGGGGCCTCTTGGCAAACTCTGGGCGGTTCAGGGTTTAGGGTTTAGGCCCTTAAGGAGCTTACAATATTTGTTCAGCTGTTAGGTACAAGTAGTTTGTTTTTGTCCTGAGCGGTTCAGGGCTTAGGGTTTAGGCCCTTAAGGAGCTTACAATATTTGTTCAGCTGTTTGGTACAAGTAGCTTGTTTTTGTCCTGAGCGGTTCAGGGTTTAGGGTTTAGGCCCTTAAGGAGCTTACAATTTTGTTCAGCTGTTTGGTACAAGTAGTTTGTTTTTGTCCTGAGCGGTTCAGGGTTTAGGGTTTAGGCCCTTAAGGAGCTTGCAATATTTGTTCAGCTGTTTGGTACATGTAGTTTGTTTTTTGTCACTTCTTGCTTCTGCGGTGTTGTTTTGAAGATTGGTGTGTGAGGTTACTTTAAGGTTTATGTTGGGGAGCTGGATCTGGAATTTCATGCGTACTCGCAGCCTTGTTCTGATTGCTGCTTAGGTCTCCATGTTTATGACTGTTCGGACACTTCGTTTCCATCCCACACCATTCTTTACCCGATGTCAAAGGCCCTACTCTCCAGAACAGCAGGATCCTGCGTAAACCCCTAACAGGTTCATCCTCAGCAACGGCAGCACCATCGAGGAGCACTGTGGTGCACAATGGGACCTCTCCAAAATGGGAAGAGTGCCCAGCTCTTTGGGGGATGCCTCAAGGGACCTTCGTTTACCAAGAAGCGCCTCGTGCAAAGCAACCCTCAGCCCAAGCTGTTCAGGAGCTGCACATGATGGCTGGCGTGAAAGCCCGAGGGTTCTAGGTTCAAGCCTCGTTGGGTGTAAGATGGTACAGGATGCTATGCACAGGCCCCAACATCTACTGCGAGCCTACTGAATTGGTGCTTGGACCCCATAGCTTGTGCTGGTCAATAGTTCGCAGAAGTAACAACCGATGCCTCATCATCGGCATCACTGACATAGCGCGATTACCACTGCTACCGCCAACACCACTACTGCAGGTACTATTGCACTACTAGTAGTCATAATAGTGGTAGCAACAGGAGTGGGACTATTGGCATGATAGAGCCTTTATGGAACCCCATAGAAACCTTAATTAACAAAAGCCCCAGACCCTGCAATCCCTAAACTCCTAACTCCCATAAACGCTAACAGCCCTAAACCCCCCTGAACCCTAAACCCCCGAACCCTAATCCCTAAACCCTTACCCTAAACCCCCACCTTTTTTCCAGGAGTGGAAGTGCATGCGCAACTCTGATGGTATCCTCTTCCTCAGCGGGACGCTGCCGTCCTGTGAGCCTCAGGCGACCACTGGGGCGCTTGGGGGCTTTCAGGGTTCAGGGTTTAGGGGTTTAGGGGTTAGGGGTTGAGGGGTTCAGGGGTTGAGGGGTTAGGGGTTGAGAGGTTTAGGGGTTTAGGGTTTTAGGGTTTAGGGTTTAGGGTTGGTTTTTGATATCCACTTCAGGGATTTTAGGGGCTTTGAGAGGTTTAGTGGTGTTTGGGGTGTTGGTTGCAGGGTGAGGGAAGTTGGAGGTTCTCTTCAAGGATTATTAGGGCTCTTTTCAAACGAAGTGGCTACTTGTAGGAGGGTTTTGATGGGTAGAAGAGAAGTGCTTGCTGGGCTGAGGGCCCTTCTTTCAAAAGGTCCAGAAGTCTAGTGTCTAGAGGGAAAGCTAAGGCCAACCAGAGGAGATGACAGGGATACTTCTGATGTTAATGTAACCCTAAGAGAGCACTACGGGTTCAGGACCTCGTGTCGAAGGGAACACCGAGCTTGGATGAATGTTAGCAATAGTTTCATCTTTGTCATTTAAACCTAGTGCAGTGTGTGTCTGTGTACAGATTGTACATGCCTCTAAACTTCAGCGTTAGGCTTGACACAGCCTTCCAACAAATCAATTGCAGTCGTCTTCCAGCAGTCGGAGTCGTATTTCTGTTTTAGGGCATAATGATTAACCCCAAGCCCTATATACTTGAGAATCTAAAACCAATCTCAAGCCTTACACGCTGAAGGGATGCAAGAAGCTTCCCTCGTACGGCCAGCGGAAAACCGCTTCCCGGCTCTTGCGAGACGGAAAACTAGTGGACGTTTATAAAGAACCAAAACTTCTTCAGCGTTTAGGCAGCTTTACTTTCAGAAGCCTTCCCGTCTCCGATCCTGAACTGGAAACCCCATCCAAGCCTCAAGCCCTGCACGCATGCCCTAAGCCCAAGTACATTCCCAAAGGTGCGGTTCCCAGCAAACACTTCGCTAAAGCATGCCCACTTCAGGGCTGTGCGGTTGGAGGGCAAGAGGGGTTCGGGGTTCGGGGTCTTAAACGGGATTTAGGACTTTGCGGAGGTTCTGCAGGCCTTAACTCGCTGTAGTTTCAAGCAACTTGTAAATCCTATCGTTACGTGCAGGCCTGCGATTCTGGTCTGCCGGTTCCCAGCCCGAACCTGATCGACAACTGCTCCTCTTTGACGACAGGCGCCAAAGTTGCGCTTCAAAGCTTTCAGTGTAGCGTATCCACCGCCACCCCAGCCTAACCGCCACGAGGCCTAAACCCTAAACGGGATCTTGAGGGTTTAGGGTTTAGGGTAAACGCCTAAAGGCCCAAATCCTAAACCTTTAGACCAGCAACTCAGAAGATTGTCCTATGCTAACCGCGCCTGTGAGCTTTGTTCTCTGCTATGCGAGAGGGAAAAAACCTTTAGACCGCTAGAATCCCAAACCCTGGACTGTACTAACCTTCAAAGTCTGGATAGAACTATTTTGTTATTGCTACTGTTGTTGCTGCTGCAATATCTATGACACTATTCTTCTTACTACTGTATTTATAATAAACCTATAGAAAGCATTATCATTTTTACTCCCATTATTATAATTGTTACGACGACTACTACCACCACGACTACTACCATTATTCTTCTTAAACCCCTAAACCCTATAATCCCTATAAACCCGATAAACCTTATAAACTCTATAAACCCCTATAAGCCCTATCAACCCTATAAACCCTATAAACTCTAAACCCTATTAAACCCTATAAATCCTATAAGCCCTATAAGCCCTAAACCCTTTAAACCCTATAAACCCTATAAGCCCTATAAACCCTAAACCCTCTAAACCCTGTAAACCCTATAAACAGCATAAACCCTATAAACCCTATAAAAACTCATAAACCCTATAAACCCTATAAGCCCTATAAGCCCTAAACCCTAAGCCCTAAACCCTAACCCTAAACCCTAAGCCCTAAACCGAGCTCAGGCCAGAGCTGCACACAGGAGTGCGCCGTTGGCTACAGCAGCACCGCCGGTGTGAATACCTACACGTGCACGGAGGAGTGAGGGATTTAGGGGTTCCCTTATAGGAACTATATGAGGGTTCCTACTTAAGGGTTTGGAGTTGGGGCGGTGTAGGTTTTTTGAGTTTTTGCGGTTTGCGGGTTTAGGGGTCATGTGGTTAAGGGCTTAAGGCTTTTGGCTGTGGGGCTTTCTGACAAAGGTAGCTTCTTTAGGGTCCAGAAGCCGTACTCCTAGATGGCCCGGCTTAGCGTTAGAGCCCTAAAACAACCCTAATTAAACCCTATAAGCCGCAACTAAACCCTTAACCCTGTCATCGGCTTGCCCTCAACAAAACCTCTCTGAAACACCCTAAACCCTAACCAGATTGTTTGGTGTGTTTGTTGATGCTCTGAGCCGTCGTCTTGCGTGAAGGGATTATGTGGAGCCTTGCCGGCTTTGCGAGAACGAGAGTCGAAAACCCGAAACCTAAACCCTCTACCCTCTAAACCCCATAAACCCTAAACCCTCTAAACCCCATAAACCCTAAACCCTCTAAACCCCGTAAACCCTAAACCCTAAACCCTCTAAACCCCATCAACACTAAACCCTAAACCCTCTAAACCCCTTAAGCCCTAAACCCTACCCCCAAACCCCATAAACCCTAAACCCTGAACCCTCTAAACCCCCGAAACCCTAAACCCTATCGTAGGCTTGCCTGCAGAGGACGGCTCCGCGACCGGCTCAGAGCCCCCGCCCTGCCAGCCGGTGCAGTGCGCACCTGGGCCGGATCGGAGAACCTTGCATTCACGGCTTTGCTTGGAGGTTCATGGGTAGTTATACGCGGGGTTATAACTTGTTATAAGTCCCCTAATCTGGGTTCTGGGTATAGTTACCTGGCTTATAGTTGCACGTATATCATCCAAGTGGGTTTGGACTATAGGCTTTCTCGGGGCTCAGGACTTGGTAAGGGTTAGGCCTTCGGGCTTGGCGTTTAGGGCTGGTAGCCTTGAAAGTCGTCCGTATGGGGCCTTCAATTTAGGAGGCAGCTGTAGTAGCAAAATCCGTGCAGCGCAGGTTATCTAAGAATGTTACAGCTGCAGAACAGTTTTCGACCATTACTATTTCGATATTCCTAGGAGCTTTAAACCCTAAACCCTAAACCCTAAACCCTAAACCGTTCTTTAAGCTTTGTAGTCCGGCGTTCAGGTTTCCAGTCTTGGATGGGGTGTTCGTGGAAGGCTGTCGGTCCAGAGATAAAATCCGCTTCACTGTCAGGGCTTTGGGGTTTAGGGTTTAGGGTTTAGGGTTTTAGGGTTTAGGGTTTAGGGTTTAGGGCTTTGGGGTTTAGGGTTGCCTTTCAGGGCTCTCGGTTTGAGTGGTTTGGGGCTTAGGGTTTAGGGTTTAGGGTTGCCGTTTATGGCTTGGGGCTGGGTACTTTTGTTCATCAAAATGTAAGTGACCAACATGGCATACCCTCTCCCTGCGCTGAAGCCCATCTCATGAAGGGCACCCTTCATCCTTTTCAACCGAAAACCTTAAAGTCCGCTAAGCCATGCAGCACTTTGGGTGTCCCGAAACCAGGGGTTTAGGGTTGAGCACTTTGGGTGTCCCGACACCAAGAAGCCTCTGGGCCAGAGCATGAGTCGAAACAGCCAGGCACGACTCATACTTGATAAGACTGGTATATGGCTTATGGAATGCAGTCTTACCCAACAAGACAGCCCTAAACCCCCGGATAAACCTTAGAAGCTTCCACCCTAAACACTCATGTAGCAGGTGGTCCGAAGTCCCTGCAGCCATTCCCTCCAGGCATCAAATCTGGGAACCAGCGCCATCGCGCCATGGCATGAAGCCGTTACAGGGATTAGGGCCCAACAAAAACCATTAGTAATTACAGGAATAATTGTACACTATAGAATCACTAAAAGGGTTTTTGAACAAGCGCCAAAAACTCTTCAAAACCAAGCCTCTTGCCGAGTCAAATCACCAGAACCCAAACAGTCAGTATATCTCGGTATGGAATACTATTCCGCAGGCTTCCTCAGCACAATCATGTTACAATATCCCTTTTCTTGTTATTTACGGCACCCATATTGGCGGTCGAAGATTTTATCTTCTTGGGGTAGAAATATTACACATCAGTACACCGAACAACTCAGCTTGGAACCCGAACTGCGAAGGTTTCCACTACATGTGCAACTTTGGAGGCCTATAAACCCTACTTGGAGGTTCATGGGTAGTTATAAGTGGGGTTCTAAGTCCCCTAATATGGGTTGTAATTACAGTTACCCTACTTATAACCCCACTTATAACTACCCATGAACCTCCAAGTAATCTATGCAAACCCTACCCCAACCTTTCAAACCCTACTCCCTGAACCCTACAGCCCTAAGCCCCAAGTCCTTTGGCGCGGATCCTCAGCTCATCTAGGTACCCATTCGGAAATCTTGACCTTCCCTCACGTAATCTTTACGATGCGAATCATAGATAATTTGGGGTTTGGGATACGTAAAATTAAGGTTCACGAAGTATAGCAATTTCGGCGAATTGTTACTTTCCCTTACTGAGGCCTTACTGTTTGGCTATGTTAGGACATATAGAACCCTGATTACAAGCATGTTCTTATCCGGGCAATGGGAGAACTGTAGGCTTCTTGGCCTTACATACTTGGTCTATCTCAGAAAGATAGAATTTGTTGGGCCCGGTTCTTGAAGAAGATTGTGACTTTCCCTTACCATTAGTTGTGGCATTGAACCCCAAGCCTGACCGTAAAGCCCGGAACCCTAGCAAAGTACAAGTATGTCTTGAATTCGAAAACAAGGATTACTATAAGCCAATAAGGGCTACTACTACAGGGGTTACGAGATTAGGGGTTACTCTAAGGAGTACGATAAGGCTTAAATATATGTAGTCTAGAGCCCTAACCCCTAAATCCTACACCCCTAAAGCAGCAGGGGTGATGTTCTGTTCAAAGGAACGAGGTTGGCAGAAAGACCCCGCTGGAGTCCTGCTTGACATGGCCCGCCGTGTTTGGCCGACAGTGCTTCCTGATGTGGACCCATAGGCCCTAAAGTAGTTCCTTTTTGGGGTGCATAGAGGGGAGTTTCCGAAAATTGGGGGTACCTTATTTGGGGGGTCCTTATAATAAGGATCCTATTATTTAGGCTGCTATATTAGGGTCCCCTATTTTCGGAAACCCCCATATAGAATCCTATAATGTAACCCCAAAAAGGAACTACTATGGGGCCTATATAAAACTATATCTCTTTGGCTGTTACTTGTTGAGGGTCACGGGCAGTTATAAGGGGGGCCTTTAGGGCTTAGGGTTTGGGGTTTGGGGTTTAGGGTTTATGACATTACTTGGAGGTTCATTGGTGGGTCTTATAAGTGGGGTTATAAGTCCCCTAATGTGGGCTATAACTATAGTTACCCTACTTAGAGTACCACTTATAACCACCCATGAACCTACAAGTACGCTAAGGAGCCGGCTTATGACCGTCAATTGCTGGCGGAAATGTTCGAGAAGCATGAGATGGAAATGGCTGATATTCGCAACAGGGGTGTCTTGCTAAAAAGGCAGACGTTCAATGTGGAACTATATGACCAGGTATGCGCTGGCGATGACCCAGAATTCAGTGAGGTTGCTGAACTCGAGCATGTCGAAATCAGGTTGAGCCATTTGCGGCCAAGGATCTCGCAGGCTCGTGCGTGTTTAAAGGCGCTCGGTGAGAAGCTGCTCCGTCATGTTGCAAGCGTGAAGGGGTACACTCGCGATTGGCTGGCCTGCACTTTGCTATCTGTCGGAGACGTGCTGCTGGAGGAGCAGATGGCTGAAGGCGTACATCACTACGCTCTTGACACAGCTGCGAAGTTGCTCAAGGAGCGTTCTATGGTTAGTAGCTTCGTAGTGAGTTGGGACGTCGCCGTTTTTGAGTGCCGACTTGAGCACGTGCCTCCCCTGCGGACCATGGACCAACCTCGCCTGCATTGCCCGAGTTGCGAAAATTTAAACCCCTAAAAACCTTAAGCCCCTAAAAACCCTAAACCCTACACCCTAAAAACCCTAGGCCCTAAACCCTCAAAGCCCTAGGCCCTAAACCCTAATACTATTACACCTACACCCTAAAAACCCTGGGCCCTAAACCCTAATACTAGTACAGCATAAGCATCTGTTGGGTTTCGACTGCGAGGTCCACACCTGCAGTGGCGTAACCTTCGGCGCAAGCTGCTATGCGGCCCTCGGGCGGATTTTAGTTCTTAAAGTTCAGGGTTTAGTGTTTTTGGGGTGTAGGGGGTTTAGGGTTTAGCGCTTTTAGGGTTCAAGGGTTCTTAAAGAAAGTCCAGGGGGGCCTTCAATAAATAGAATAGGGGCTTCGGGGGTGGATGGAGTGGATAGTATAGTAGAATTATGTGAGAAGCCCGCAGGAATAGCAGTATCACTGATTTCGGCTTCTACATTGGCGGTCTTGATGTCCAGAGTAGGGCTCTGGGGGTCTTTGACTACAAGCCTCTAGGGTTTAGGGTCTAGGTGCCTGCGTGGGATATGACTGCCAAGTGTCCTTAATTTCTCCCGGGGCTGATCGTTGTGTGAAGTTTCGTGGCGGCATTGCATGAACTTCAAGAATATACTTCAAACTATACCTTAAGAACCCAAAGCCCACTTTTTTGTAGGGTCCCTATAAATCCCATTTTAGGGTTTATAATAAGAACCTACAAAAAAGTGGGTTTTGGGTTCTTAAAGTAGGGGCCTTAATGCTATGACTACAGGCATATCCCTTATTGAGGGGGTATTGGGCTCTCCGGGTAGATTTCGCCGGCCACCGCAAACTGAGATCCCAACCGAGCCGGGGCTGTAAGCTCTGGGCCATATTTCGCCACAGCAGAGTGAATAGCTGCGCCACGGTTTAGGGTGTAGGGTTTTCGGGATATGTGCAGGTTTAGGGTTTATAAGGGACCCTTGCTACGTCCTTTCCAGAAACATCGTGACACCTCGCAAAGTCTACTAGCCTTTCGGCCATGGATGACCTTCAACTGACCCTATAGTCCTAAGCCCCCGAACCCGAAGCCTTTAAGCCCCCAAAACGTTCTGTAGACCCACATCCTAAAGGCAGAAATCCTGAGCTACAGGCCCAAAGAGCCCAATACCCCTCAATTAAGGAATAACTATACCTTAACCTCGTAGGTTCGTCCTAGCCAGGCGGGAGGCAAAATACCTTAACCTATAGGGGCCTTAATGTTATTAACTATATCATGTATGATTCAAGGTATGTTCCTTATTTTTTTGTGCGCTTTTGGGGGGCTTCGTTTGCAGGTCTGCGCTCCCGGCTACAACTCCTCTCAGGGACCTCAGATGTGGGACTGCGCAGGACGATTCAGGTTTAGGGTCTAGTTTTGGGGCTTGGGACTTATAAGGGCCTAAACCCTAAACCCAAAACTTCCTAAATCGTTTAGGGAGGGAGATGCTTTTTCCGGGCCCTCGGGGCGAAAAGTTCCCAGGGCGCTCTTTTGCGCTGTTTGGGCTTCTAGACCAAGCTGCTAACAAGGCTTCGAGTAGGCCGGGTAGGTTTGAGCAGGCATTAGAGAGGGTTCGCCAGAAGGGTTTGTGAGTGTCGAGTTCATAGTCGGGGTCAGAAGGGCTTCTGCTTCTACATCGACATTATGTTGTTGGACATATCTGTGTGTGTGCGCCAGTGCCAAAAATTTATATAAGTTGTTCACACAAATCCACATGCAGCTCATGTCGAATTGGAGATGCCGCCGCGGTGGTTGAATTGGGCGGTGCATAGAACCTGTCTGAACATCAGATCCCCAATAATGAACTTAGAGAGCCCGAGACCCATTTAGGGTTTAGAGTTTAGGAACCCAGTTGAAAGGAATATGTGCCACCAGTCATCATCAGCGGCTCTGTGACTCCTTGATGGTTGAGGCGTAGGTAGTGGACGGTTTTACGAGTACCCATAGAGTCGAATACCTTTGACCATCTAGGAATTAAGCACTGGCCTTCTTCATATACAGATTGTATGTATGTATGTATGTATGTATGTATGTATGTATGTCAATACAATTCTCATTATACATATATATGTTTTTCATTTACTTATTTGTTTCTATATGTGTTTTTTAACAGTATATATCGGTATATGAAGGCGCATGGACCCTTGGGCTCCAAGCTCCTTGGCAGGACCTGACAGCGTGCTGCCTGCGATTCCAGGTCGGAAGCGGCTAGGAGGGCTTAGGGTTTAGGGTTTACGTGGGGCTTCATGGATAGTTATAAGTTGTTGTTATAAGTAGGGGACTCTGATTCTAACCCATACTAGGGGACTCATAGCCATAGCCCCATTTATATAACTACCCATGAACCTCCAAGTAGGGCCAGTTCAGGGGCTTACATGGTGTGTGGCTTATAGTGCTTGGGGTTTGCAGGGGCTTGTTCGTGTATCTACACGCAACCCCAGCACCACGAGCTCCGACTGGATAATTACCTTCCCGTTTGAGATCATCCTCCGCGGTTGTACGCAAAACCTGACATCAACCCCAAATCACAGACCGAGACGTGTGGCACAGTAGTAACATGGATAGTCCACGCGCCCGGGGTTCAAACCGCACCCAAACCCTAAACCCTAAACCCTAAACCGCAACCCGGAACGGTCAGCACGACGGCGACAGGCCTCGCGCCTGTGTCCGACATCGTCTTGAGGGGGACCGCCGGCTGGGTTTCCGCTTGGGCTGGAATCTTCTACAAGTCTTAAATTATAGTAGGAGTTTTAATATGCATTTTTTTGGGATATTGGAGTCTCTGCATGGGTTGTCTCTGCAGCTGGATCGCTTACAGTAGATCTTGAGGCAGTCCGAAAGTGCATCCTCAAGCTCGAGTTTGCTTCAGCCTGAAACCCCTGTATCGAGATCGCGACATGGCAATACCCTAAAGGGACCCGTAGCTCTCACTCCGATAAATTCAGCCCTTGCCCCAGGACGCTGCTTGAATGTTCGCCTCAGCCGTGCATCTTGGTCTGAGGTATAGCCTAGCTCCGGGCATTGTCGTACTAGCCCTGTTTGTGGCCACGAGTGGGATAGTTGGCATACCAGTACAGTCTCGTCAGGGCCCGCGTTGCCCAACGTTCGTCTCTTTGCGGAGTTCGGTGACAAAGGTTTGTACGACTTGCCGTTCGGCATCCAGTTCACTCACGACTGCGACAACATCAAGACAGGTTCGTTCGGCAAAACGTTGCACCGGAGTACTGCATGTGGACGCTCTTCTTTTGTATCTTTCTTAATAGGTCGCGTAACGTCGATAAATCGGCGACTGAGAGAATCTTCACGGAATGCAATAACAATCGCGGCCCAACGCGCGCAACGGCAATACTCGTGACAGTGTGAAAAAAACTCACATGAGGATTGTCACACCACTTCAGCTAATAGTGGCGGTGCGGCCATTATTAAGCATGGTTTGTCACCCCTCTCCGTTGCAGAGGTGACGATCAATGTTCCCAACGGGTCAATGCAGTAGCCGCGGCGGCAGCAGCAAGTAAGCGAGCAGCGATAGTGATATTTTCGCTCATTACGAGTTGTGTCATCGAGGTACTGTCTGCCAACCATGACTATTTCCATACACTCCTTTAAGGATGGAAGCGGTAGCAAAATAATGCAAATTATAATGGAGAAATATGAACCGCCCTAACCCTTTAGACTTGACAGTGGCGTTGTCACGTGCTATAGTATCAAGAAACTCCTGCACGATCTTGTTCCATGAAATCTCCAACGCATCTCCATGGTTCCAAAGATACGAACTCCGAAACCCTCAACCCTAATACCTTTTTTCCTTAAAGCCGAAAACCACATCTGCTGGTTGCCAGATGAGACTTGCACCGTCTCCTGTGCTGATGGCTTCACCGGCTCTTCCACCGTGCTGGTCTGTGAGGGAACGCGTGGCGTTGCAGGCGCTGCACAACGGTTGACAGGGGTGCTTACTTAAAGGATCATGGGACTTAGTAAGTAGGGTCATAACTAAGGTAACTATACTCATAACCCAAATTAGGGGACTTAGAACCTTACTTACTAAGTCCCATGATCCTCCAAGTAGGGACTGGTAATGACTGGTATGGCAAAGACGATTCCGACAGAGATGGTCTGTGGCTCAGGCTCTTGCCGGAAGCAGTGCATGATTCCTGCGAGTCGGATGCTAACACTTGTTTGTCCTTTGTCGTTCTCTGAAACAATCACACTCGCAAACCAATGAACCGGTTTTTGATGTACAATGTACATGTGGTCACAGTGAGTCGACAAAATCTACTCGGAATATCTCGGAATGAGGGACGGCTGCTCCTGCTAGGTACCTTGCCGACGTGCGCAGTCGAAACCGCCACAGCACCTCGCCAGCCCTTGCTGCACATACTATTTCTGCTGCAACGGACCGGGTTTCTCATGCTTGCTACGCGGGTCGTCCTGTAACAACATCATGATCTAAAACTGAAGCGATCGTATAGCCGAGACTCGCAAGCCATAGCCGTCCAAGGTGTATGTGGTTTAGGGTTTAGGGTTTAGGGTTTAGGGTTTAGGGTTTAGGGTTTAGGGTTTAGGGTTTCTGGTTCTGAAGATTCTGCGCAACTGAGGTTTACTCCCATGCCCAAGCCAAAGGCAAATCCCCTCATTCTGAAGTTGGTTGGAGCCTCTCGTCTAAGATACCCAGGAAACATCAACTACAGCGACTACCACCGTGTCGACAGTCACGCTGACGACCTCAGACGCTCGACTATAGAATCTGCAGGTTAAAGCCTAAAACCCTATAAACTCCATAAATTTCGAGGGATACACCAAACCCTAGCCCAAGCCGCGAGCCCCGGTTAGTCTCTAGCTGCCCGAAAGAGCCGGAGATACCCTAGGTATTTTGCTTGGGGTATTTCAGATTCATGGGAGCAGCTGCATTGTTCCGCTCAACCACCATTGGGGCCGGTGCTTTGTGTGGATTGTGGCTGTCATTATTTAAAGCCGTAACCTGGATCCTGCTATTTAGGGTCCCATGTTAGAGTTCCCTCGGGTTTAGGGTTTCAGATGCCGTTGATCGGCGGATGCGAAAGCTGGCTCCGCAGTAAAGCTGCTAGGGCTGCTTGCTCCAACTCCGGGCGAAGTGGAAAGCCTGTTGCAAAAAAGGGTTGGGTCCCCCATTTCGAAACTCCTGTGGCATGGACAACAACACACCGTATGGAACTTTACAGCTCAGCTTCTTTCCTCCATGACTTATAGACTGACCCGGGTCTGTTACAGCAGGCGTCTTCTGTGAATATAAAGAGGATAACCCCCCAATACCTTCTAGAGAAGACCCTAACTGCCAATATTATTCCTTATAGGGTTCCTTTTTACTAAGACGCAACACTCTATCTGTCTATCTGTCTATCTGTCTATCTGTCTATCTGTCTATCTGTCTATCTATCTATCTATCTATCTATTCTATATGGTTCTCAAAAGCCTTACTCAATCGATTAGGGGTCTTATGTTAGACCCTACATGCTCCGATCTTGACTGCAAGGACTCCCACGTAGGATTTCAGATGTCAGGGAAGCCCCGAGTTAAACAAACCCTAAACCCTTAATATAGGGGCCTAAATGATTACCTATACTATTTTGGGGGCTTCTTAGTTAATTATAGTATAGTATACCCCAAAACCCCATTCGAAATACTATTAAGGCCCCTACATTACATGGCAAGCATGGGGTTTGGGGTTTATTAGGGTTAACACACAAACCCGGGTACACGGGCTTCCGGGATAGACCCGATGATCTGACTGCACCCTAAACCTCGAAACGAGAAGCCTTTCCGAACCCTGTTAAACGCTACCTATAGTCTCCATTGTAATTCCTTTTTGGGGGATACCTTATACAATCCTTCATATATAATTGGTTAAACAAAAAAAGGGAACTACAATGGAGACTATAGGTACCTCCTAAACTCTAAATTGTTTGAGTAGAAAAGCACCTTGTCAGCACCGGGAACTAAACCTGCCTAAACCTTCAGCCCTGAAGCCAAAGTCCCTATCCAAATCTCGGGCTGCCCGTTGTGCGAAGGACGGAGAAGCTGGCGGAAGATCACTGAGCTTTTACTTGGAGGATCATGGGACTTAGTAAGTAGGGTTATAATTAGTAACTATACTTATGGGTTTAGGGTTTAGGGTTTAGGGTTTAGGGTTTAGGAGGATCATGGGACTTAGTAAGTAAGGTTATAAGTCCCTTAATTGGGGTTATAAGTATAGTTACTAATAGTTACCCTAATTATAACCCTACTTACTAAGTCCCATGATCCTTTAAGTAGGGTTTGTGACTGAAAGGCTTGATAGCTGAATAGATACCAAGACCCTGAGCTCTACACCTTATAGCCCTAGGCCCTAAGCCTGATTCTACACAGTTCAGGTAGCTCTCATACCGAGGCTTTGGCGGTCTTGGGTTCCCCCTAAACCCTAAACCCTAAGCCGAACCCTATGCCGACACTCTTCTATGCCCTGCCTTCTTAGCCGAGCCTTGCGAGAAAAGAGCTCAGTGTTACTGCGTCTATTCGCGCTCAGTTCTCAGAAGCTGTGGCTCAGGGCCTGAAAAGCCTTCGAACTTGGGGCTTAAGGGGGTTTAGGGTTTAGGAGCTTTGGGTTTACGGTTTAGGGTTTCGGCTTAAGGGGGTTTTGTACATTAGGATTTAGGAGTTTAGCGTTTACGGTTTAGGGTTTGGGGTTAGGGTTGTAGCCCAATGTAGAAATTTCGACTGTGGACTGGTTCACGGGATCAGGATTCTTGAAAACCTGATCTAGGCCTGTGTAGGGTGTGGGGCCACGTTTGAACGCCTTTTCATCTTGGGCACTGTATAAGGGGAAAGGATACCGGAGAAGGCCAGGGCGAGCATTAGACAGTTACATCGCTAGCAGCATGCTGATTAACGCAGTGGAATGCCTTCTTGCATACAGGCTGAAATTCACCAATGATTTCTTCGCATGCCCAAACAGTTCACCTATGGCAAGTCCGAGGCCAATTGTGAAGTCGGGTCTACACATGTTGCTCTTTACAACCACACATGGGGGTTTCCGAAAATAGGGGACCCTAATATAGTACCCTAAATAATAGGATCCCTATTATAAGGAGCCCAAAATAAGGTACCCCTTGTTTTGGGAAACTCCCACATCAACATGCAGTACCACACAGCCGCATGCGAAGCTCCAGCTGTAGGTAGTAGGAATATACTGCATGGTCTTCTTGAGTCTATATGAGTGATATATGTGTCAGTAACTTTGTAGTTTAAACGTTTCAAAAACATGTATGTAGTTGAGAAATTTTGTTTGTGCAAAGTGTCATGTAGGTGGAGACGAGGTCAGTGTTAGAACCTCATGGTTTGAGAACGGTGAGCGAGTTTGACGAACATGGCAGACCGCAGACACCTAGCACATGTTATGCGTTCCTCCGGTATTCAGGAGATTGAAAAGTCAGGCGATTATCGACGTTGAAATAGTAGGTCATTCCGGAAAAATCAGCTGGACTGGACTGCATGGTACTGGGCAGCGACCCATCAGGCCGCAGCAAGCCGACTTTCCAAGGAGGATTGAGCCGCGCTGTAGTTATCTAGATGGATTATAGGCACCGGCGAAATGGCAAAACAGGGACGGAATATCAAACTGGTTTATGACATCGAAGACGTTCACATAATACGCAGAGTCGTAGAGTTCCTTGCCATATATATATATATATATATATATAATGTATGTATAATAACGTATATGTGTACACATATATACATAAACTCATGAACTTGTGTACACATACATACATGTATACATGTGCACACAAACCGGCACATCTGTTACATATGTTTAAGCCTTAATGTACATCTGGCGCAAATATCTTGGCTGCAGCACGTGACAGTTGTACTCATACAGCCTTACGTTCGCAGCGTAGAGCAAGGCACTACCACATGACGGCTCATGTTCGGGTCCTGTTGACACGACGAGGTTAGTGCCCTCTCCTGTTGGGATTCACCCCAGAAGCAGGACCTGAAGATCAGGGTTGTCAATTTAGAGTATTTTAGAGGTTCCCTGATAACGACTAGGCAGACTGGTTAAGGCCGTCATTTTTCTTATGAAATGGACGACGCTGATTTGGATTCTGCGCAGGTTCTGGACTTTGGCGCTCAGCCTGTTCGACGATTTGCACCTGCACAGCCCCTTGGCGAACCGCGATGCGGAAACTCCGACATCTGCTCATGCATGCACATACGAATATGCTAGTTTCAAAGTTGCAGGATCGAGGTCGTAAAGCCCTAAACCCTAAACCCTAAAACCCCGCATCAGCCAAAGAAGTTGCAAAGTTCCCCTTTGTGTATTTCGGGATGTTAACGGATGTCGCAGGAGCTCCACCTATAGGCTAGCAATATCACGTCCACAAAAACCGTACATCACCATCTATGCACCCGATAACGCCCCAGCAAAATCACCATTAGGGGTTTCAAAATATATTTTTAGCCCCAAATTCAACCCGATCGAACTGATGAATGCCCTTAAATCCTACACCCTAAACCCCTGAACCCTAGACTTGTGGCTGTCGTCCTGAGGCTTGCAGCCCGATCACTTCAGCCTCGCCAACATCGTGGTGGCGTTTTTTGGCCTCGCATGCGATGAAATGTGAGAGAAGTTCTTCATAAGGAATGGAGAGTTTAGTTTAGGGTTTAGGGGAACTAAACGGCTTTAGGGTTTAAGGTTTAGGATTTAGGGTTTAGGGTTGGCGCAGTGTTGGCCTTAGGGTTTGAAACACGGGCTTGAAGCACCGGCAATATTGGCCCCCCAGCAAACGGTTTAGGGTTTAGGGTTTAGTAAGGCCTAGGGGCTTTTCAGTTGGGGCACCCTGATCAGGGTACGTCAAGGGAACGCATGAGTGTTAGGATGTGTTAGGTAGTTCGACCCTTGGGGTGCGTGGTAGCGGACCCTGATAAACAAATGAGTATCAGTCCATTCGGACAGACAGGGATGCTAGTACGGTTGCCTTTGTTGATCTGATATATTCATCACGGATCTACTGTAATTAGGGGCCTTAATAATTACCCATATTACAGTATTTTGGGCCCCAAAACCATATTCTAATCATTAAGGCCCCTATATCACGTGGTGATGTGGTGATGTGCGTTGATGCATATAGGGGCCTCAATAATTACCAATACTATTTTTGGCGCTCCTTATTAGAATTGTAGCATAATGGGCCCCAAAACCCTACTCTTATTATTAAGGCCCCTATATTACCTCCTAAACCCAAACCCTAAACCCTACCTCTAGTCTCCATAATAGTTCCTTTTTGGGGGGATACCTTATAAAATCCTTACTATATAATTGGTTAAACCAAAAGAAGGAGCTACAATGGAGACTATAGGCCCTAAACTCTAAACCCTAAACCCTAAACCTCCTAAACCCTGAACCCTAAACCCCTAAACCCCTAAACCCCTAAACCCCTAACAGCACCGATCCCTCTGGCCCCGTTAGAAGGCTTGATGTGGCATGGCAGAGCTCGCTGGCGCTGCTCCAAGGCTTTTTTGCCCCTGCCTATAGTCTCCATTGTAGTTCCTTTTTGGGGATGCCTTATAGAATCCTTAATATATTATATAATTACCAAAAAAAAAGGAACTACAATGGAGACTACAGGTGTTCTTGGAAGGTCTGTAGAAGTCGATGAGAAAGTGTAGGGCTGAACCTTTACATGGTAGCAAAGATCGGTTTGGGATCGTAAACCCTTACGCCCCAAAAGCCCAAGTAGATCATGGTAGTATTGAGAGGCTTGGGACCGTAAACCTTAAGCCCCAAAAGCCTAAACCCTAAACCCTAAACCCTAAACCCTAAACCCTAAACCCTAAACCCTAAACCCTAAACCCAAGCCCTTAAAGGAACCGTAACCCTGAGCCCTTAAAGGACAGGTCTCTGGCTGTAGGAAGATCTCCGCTTCGCCTCCCCCAGTCACCTTCTGTGGCAGGCCGGGAGGCTCTGGCAGGCCGGTGGCCCTAGGGTTTAGGGTTTAGGGTTTAGGGTTTAGGGTTTAGGGTTTAGGGTTTAGGGTTTAGGGTTTAGGGGGCTGTTAATACATGTTAAACAGTTGTCGTACTACAATAGTGCTGACGAGGGATATCATGATTACGGCCATGAGTAGTTTTCGTATCATATCCACACAGATAGATAGATATATATATATATGCATTTATGCATAAAAACACATATGTAATGTGTGTACACACGTTTGTGATTGTGTTTGAGTGTCATCGAAGACTTTTGAGGAGAAGGAGGCAGCCCACAGAATTCGATGAACCCCATATTGCAACCTGTCTTTTGGGATTTGGGGTTTGGCGTTGAAGTTCGGGTTGGGATAAGTTGAAATTGGTATGAAGACTCCATACTGCTTTGAGCACAAATACTGAAGTGAAGAACTTTTGCCCAACACAAAACAAGAAACCGTAGAAAGTCGGCTTCGAGCCGTTCGCCAGATCAGAAAACCTCATCCTAACCCTCAAAATACTCACGGTTTCGGGGTTTAGGGTTTAGGCTTGCTCATCGAAGCCAAGGCATGCAAACCTACATGAAGCCCATCCGCTGAAACTGTCAAGCTCAGAGACCTCAGCCACCTGATGCAGATGTGGTGGTCTACAGCGCCTTGATGCGCTCCTGCGAGCGAGGACATGCATGGAAGGTGCGGCTCCAAGCTGACGACTCAATTCTGTTAAGCCTGAAACCTGAAACATCTGCAGCATGCAAGGATCTTCTCCGGCTCCACAGGAACTCGAACATCATAGCCACATCATGGCCCCTCCACCACTGCACTTCGGCGTCCAAAGCCGCAAGAAGCTCAGACATCATCGCCAGCACGGGCATCCTGTGTCTGCAGTGGAATCCCCCAACATCATGGTAACCAAGCCAGGTGCAACCGGTGTCGGCATGACGGCCTTGTGCCCTCTGGCACCACAGACATGCACGTCATCTCAGCTCCGGAAGAATTTGGCCTTTGCATGTCATTGCTTTCGCAACCGAAAGACCATCATCTCGCGCATCTTCAGGGCACCGAGGTCGCCAACACTGGTCTTCCGCTTTTTCTATAAGTTCATGGCAGAGCTTGATCATCATAGTCATCACCATCATCACATCATCATCAGCATCGCCGTCATCATTATTCTTACTAGTAATATTTGAGTACTATTGTTCCCAGTATTATTAGTAGTAGTGTTGTTAGTATTAAAAATCATCATCATCATCATCATCATCACCAGCAGGATCGTCATTGTCAGCATCATCGTCATCGTCGTCATGGCCATCATCACTATATACTCTTCATGTTCATCTTCACCGATCATCCTAGTCTTATTCTTCGTCATCGGCATCATCATCATCTTCTTCTTCATCATCATCATCATCATCATCGCCAGCATCATCGTCGTCAGCATCATGGTCGTCATCGTCGTCGTCATCATCGTCACCATCAGCACCGTCATCAAAACTTGAACACTTGAACTGCCAAGAAGTCGGATCATTCACGAGTTCCTGGCCTTCCCATCTCTCCTTTCAAAGCCTTTCGAGGTCGCAAAACCACACAGTCAAGCAGGTCCCGCAAAAGCCAGGGCATCATCGAACTCTGCCCTCCACCTTCCCAACAAGGGCAGAGGGCCTGTTCCCTGTTCTCGCGGGCTCAACTCCCGTACCAAGCCCGAGCGTGATCCTCATCCTGACCCTGACGGCTACACCAGAATTCCATGGCGATTCTGGCATCCTCCCGACAAAATCCGCGCACGAATTTCATAAGTCACTGATCATCATTTGCTTCGCATGTTCAATACAAGTCTGACGCAAGCAGGAACCATAGTAGTGTGGGTCGTTTATGGGCTCGAATGACTATCGCGGCAATGAGTGTCTTGCAAGTCAACAGGAGACTTCCGGCGGCTTGAGGAGTTTTCTTAGTGTTCCCGCAAGGCTTACGTCATGTGTTGTTCTGTCTTCGAGGTGAGTTTCAGACAGTCCTCAAATAGTCGGATCATGAAGAAAAAGAAAGGACCCTTGCAGACACTCTCTATAAGGACCCTCGCTGCCACTACACAGAAAAATGGGGAGTGTCTGAGACTCTCTTACAGGCGCAAGGCTGCCAAGGCTTAACAGGGGGCCTTGATAATTAGAAAAGAGTTTTGCCCATATTATACGCGAATTATATTAAGGCACCTTCAAAACCCTATTCTAGTCACTAAGGCCTCTATAGTAGATGGGTTCTAAAAGGGTTTTGATTTCGTAAGAGTGCTGTAAGGGCCTCATATTTCTAGGGGTGTCTGGCAGTCGATCGACATTGCGCTTAGGGCGTAGGGGATTAATGTAGGGGCCTCAATAGTTACCGGTATTATTTTTGGGGGTTCCTATTATTATGCTTATAGTATAGTGCGCCCCAAAACCCTATTCGAATTATTAAGGCCCCTACATGACCCTAACACCCCAGGGACCTACTATATAGGGTACTAGAGCCCCTAGGGCCCTATATAGTAGGTACTTGGCGGGTTAGGGTTAACTAGGGTTCAGGGCTCAGGCTGAAGGGTGGTCGCTCTTTATCTGCGCCCCAGCCTAAGATTCTGTGCACCCCCGGTCAGCGCAGGTGGCACTGGACGTTTTCCGCAACATGCAGCATGCAGGTGCCGAAGTTGTCTTGGGGATGCGGTCACTCTTTAGGCTGGTGACAAGCTTCCCCTACAGCCTAAACCCTAAGCCCTATGCCCTAAACCCTAAACCCTGAATGAACTCGCAGTTTGGCCCATGCCACTTTGCAGTGCTCGTGTTCTGATCTTCCTGGGTTTGGGTTCCAGGCAGGGCTTTGCAGGGTTCAGGGGGTCTTGTGCACTTAAATAGGGCAAGTAGAAGGTATTTAGGGCCCAATAGAGGGTAGATGGAGGATCCAGGTAGCCTTTATATTCTTAAAATATCATCCATAACCCTAAACCCTAAACCGAATCCTGCACGGGGCTCCCATCTTTGGGGCCTCCTCCCGGACCCGACATCTCCACCTGCGCACCCGGGAAGCCCCACCATCTCCCGGAAGCCAGATAATCTAGGAGCCGGAACACATACAAATACTCTTTTGAGGGTTGCTTATTATTATTATGATTAATTTTGTTGTTATTATTAATATTAGTATTTTTACAATTGTTATTATTATTGTTACTATTATGATTATTATGATTTTACTACAAAATTATTAATACTCTTTTGGGGGGCTCCTTCTTATAATTTTACTACAAGGGAGCCCAAAAAACCCGATTCTCCCCTAGAATCAAGAGCCCTCACAAGGCCGTTTTCGAAGTTGTCTTAAGCATCTGAGGTAGAACCCATGGGCCCCTAGTATGGGCCCTTAACCCTGGGACCCTATACCCTTAAGGGACCCTAGAATCCCCTAAGGGCCCATGTTAGGGGCCCATGGGTTCAACCTTAGAAAGCAGGTGTTGAGCCGAACTCTGTGGCCCTCTGCGCGGCGCTGTCAGCACTGGCTGCAGGCAGCCGATGGCGTGAGGCCTGGAGGGTCACAGACTTTCCAATATCACAAAATTAATTACATAATTAAACGATTACTTAATTATAGTTAGCTAATTAATTGATTACTTACTTGAATAATTACATCCGGAATATACATTGAATCATATCGGGAATCCTACTATAGCTTCAGGCCGATTCCTTAACCAAGGGATATTGGAAGGTCTGGGAGTCGGGGTTTACAGGGTTGGGGTGGTTGGTTTAGGGTTTAGGGTTTAAGGTTTAGGGTTTAGGGTTTAGGTTTTGAGTCTTGGGTGTTACTGTAAGGCGAGGGTTCAGGGTCTTCAAGGTCTACTTGGAGGCCCAGGGGACTTAGTAAGTAGGTTATAAGTAGAGTTATCAGTACCCTAATTGGAGTTACCCCAATTAGAACACCCTACTTATAACCGATCTACTAAGTCCCAAAGGCCTCCAAGTAGGGGTGCAGGGTTGGCAAGCTCATCTGGAGTCGGAGTGGGGGCAACATTTATGGGAGCCGCAGCAATTTCGGCCCTTGGGGTTTAGGGTTTAGGGTTTAGGGTTTAAGGTTTAGGGTCTTTGGAGGCCCTTGGCTTTTGGGGTTTAGGGTTTAGGGTTTAAGGTTTAGGGTCTTTGGAGGACGTGGGACATTTCCTCACTAACATTTGGCTTTTCTTACAAAGGTTGCGATGATTGGGAAGGTCCATCCAGGAGGTACCTTTGCCTTCGAGGCAATGCCAGTTCAGAGGAGCCGCATGTGGCATCAACATCATGAAGAGTCTAAGCAAGCAGTACACAGCAGAGTCCCGCCGTGGTATCATTAGTTGTTGGTGCTATGTATATACAAGCTTGAATACTTACAATATTATTGCGTAGGCTTCTGTCTGAGAAGTGTACTAGATGTTAACCCACAGCCCTATTACTATAAGGTCCTTAGATTAAGCACACGACTCCCCCCAAACCTGGTTGTAATTATTCAGGCTTCTGTCTTGCTCGTAAATGATTTATTTCTCGACGAGCTTGCTTGATGCCGCAGGCTTTCCCGCTAAAGTGCAACGCACCCCGTGCTGCACGTCCCCCTAAAATCCTAGACCCGCAACCCTCAACCTTAAGCGCCTACCGCCTAAAAACCCAGACATAGAAGTCTTAAAGCCCTAAAACTGGCGGTCAAAAACGGCTTTGAGTGTAATGTAGGGGCGTAAATACTTGCCAATTCTATCTTGGGGGTTCCTTATTGTAGTTATAGTATACTGGGCCCCAAAGCCCTGTTCTAATGATTATAAGGCCCCAACATTAGGCTTCATGGAAAATGGAATGAGGCTTTGCAGATGTTGCCGACCTGCCCGCCTGAAATCATCGCCGTCAATGCCACTTGGCCGGGGTTCAAGGGTTTCAGGGTCGTCCGCTCTACGGTTTAATGGCTGATACGCTTTCTAGGGTCTGGGTTTTAGGGTTTGTGGTTTGAGGCAGTTTAAGTTTAGGGTTTCAGGGTTTAGTGTTTCATGTTCGAGGGTTTAGGGCGCTTCGGGCTTAGGGCCGGCATGCTTAATTGGGTTGACAGGGGTTGCAGATGACAGCCTTGTAATGCCCGCTTGGGCAACAGGGCTCCTGTCATCTTCCGCTTCTGTTTCGGTTTTGCTTTCCGTTTGGCCACGGCTCTCCGTTTTCACTTCCGTTCCACATACCTAGACAGTACTTCTCGGGTTTCCATATTTGGAGAAGCTGCATGTAGAGTAAGGGCACTTGACCACAGCTGCAGACTTGCGAAGAAGCAGCTTGACCAGAATACCGCCATACTGCCTCTTTGTAATCTGGGGCGCAAGCGAAGTTCGAGGCGATCCAAATCCATCAGCTCTTGGGCGAAGGCAAGAGCAAACCGTCTTCAGGGCATGAAATGTATGTGACCGCCGCCCGGCTGCTCGATCGGGTCCTTTGGAAGCCTTGGTGGAATCTGGCGGCGCGGGCGGGCTTACCTTTTACACTTTACACTTTTAAGGGCTATATGATTTTCTTATAGAACTGAAAGTGTACACTTTTTGGGACTAGATGATTTTCTTATAGAACTGAACGTGTACACCTTTTTGGGGACTTATGAACTCAGCAACTACGCTGTGTGAGTAGATCCTAACAGAAAGGAAGCCCCATCCCAATCGAGTTTGGGTGACGGGGTCGCCTTCAACTACACCCAAAGGCTCCATGTACCTTTATAGTAGATACTTAGGGCTTAAAGGGGTTCCTATAGGTACTTTAAGGCCTATGTATCTATAAAGGTACATGGAGCCTTTGGGACAAAGGCCATCAAGGTATGCTTAGCCAGAGATCGTCTTCGAACATGTATTATAAGCTTGTTTCACATGATTCAGACACCCTAAACCCTGAGCCTCATGACTTAGAACACTTTCATCTCCCCAGCCTGGCAGTCTCCACTTCCCAAAAAACGTCACCAGCTGCAGGCCCTAGAACCGTAGCCTGTAGAGCCCCTAAATCCTAAATCCCAAGGCTGTTTGGGTTTAGGGTTTAGGGTTTAGGGTTTAGGCTGTTGGTATATCGAGAGCTTGTGGGTTGACGGCTTTGGACTAGGCTGATGCTTTACGATTATGATATGATCTGTGGCTTCGCATGTCGTGTGCTTCTACATTTTTTGGATTGCAAAACCCGAGCCGTAGGGGCTACATAAAATCCAACGGAAGCCGTAAACCTGAGCACCAAGGCCACCATCACTGCCTGCGCGAATGCCTCCGAGTGGCAGGTTGGACACCGGGCTCCTAAACCCCTAGACCGCAGAGTTTAAGGTTTAGGGGTTAAGGTAGGGCTTAGGGTGCAGGGGTTTCAGGTTCGAGGCTTGGTGATCAGGGTTTAAGTTGCAGGACGATCATGCTCAATTCTTAGGGTCAAGATGTTTACAAGATTCAATGAAAGGGTCCTTCGCGACCAAAGTTTTTTTTTAGGTAGGCCGCTGGGATATTCATGTTTTTATCATCAGACTTGGTTAAGATTAGACTATGTCAACCCTAAACCCTAAACCCTAAACCGTGAGGGTCTGCAAGGGTCGCCCGGAGCCCTTGACTCCGAAAGCCTAAACCCCTAAACCCTAAACCCCAGGACCCTCAAATCCTGAACCCTAAGACCGGAACAGCCGTAGGCACCCTATAAAGCCCAGCCGCCGTCTTAAGCCACTACAAACAGGCCTTGACAATTGGAAGAGGTTTTGGACCCCCAACAAACTCCAAATCAAAACCCCACACCCTAAACTCAAATCAAAACCCTTTAACCCTGAGGACGCTTGTTGTCGCTTCTGGAGTGGCGCACAAACGTGTGGAGCGACGCCTGTGATTTCAACCTAAACTGCCGAATCTAGAAGCCAAATTAGGGTTCCTTGTTTAAGTGTTTGAGGAGCCCCAAGCCTTGTTCTAATCATTGAGGCCCCTACATGAGAAGCCTACCGGCTCCATACTTCAGCCTCTGTGGTGGCTGCTAGCTGCGGTCCAGTACATAAAGTCCTCAATAAGGTTAGTGCGTGGGGTCTGTAGTGATGAAGGCGCCGCTCCAGCTGCTGTCGCAGCTGCCCGAATCGATCTCTCCGCCGCTTGGTTTCGCCTGTATTTATGAGGGGCAAATCGGGAGGTTAGGTAAAGAATTCCGAAACGGGTTCTGGAGATTCTGGCCTGGTGGAAGGCGTAGTTTTTACTTTTTCATAGTCTTATCAAAGCTGTTGGGTCTGAGCTCTCTCGGAAGAAATCCGGCCGGTGGCAAGACATATATGGGTGGTTGTCAACATTATGGTCCCCTTTTGGGTCCGTAATATAATACGGCACCTAATATTTAGGGTACCCAAAAAGGGACCCTAATTTTGACAACCACCCATATCTGTCGGAGTGCACGGGTGCAGCCTAAAGCTCAAGTCTCGTAGCTTTGCAAGGACCGTGGTCACCTTCAGCGCCGTGGTGAGTGCGCTTGGGCCAGCAACTGCAAGGGTTTAGGGTTTAGGGTTTAGGGTTTAGACTGTCTTAGAATGCGGAGCAGCATGGCGATATTCGCATCGTCAAGCTTACCTTAAGAACCCAAAACCTACTTTTTTGTAGGGTCCCTATAAATCCCATATTAGGGATAATAAGAACCTACAAAAAAGTGGGTTTTGGGTTCTTAGGGTAAACCTCAAGAATGAATTCCTCTTAGCTGCATCCTTACACCCTGAGTTCGGAGGTCCTCCCAGAAGCCCGCAGAAGCCCCGTTACGACGCAGCTTGTGCCGGTCTGCAAATCAGATTAGGTGCAGTCGAGTTTAGTCAAGTCTGGACATACATATATGTTTATTATTGTATAACTAGTTAGTATATACATATATATATATATGTATAAATGTACCATTCCCGTCTCTCTCTATCTTTCTCGTTCTATGGGCATACATATGTATGTATGTATGTGTTTAATTACACACACACACACACATAAGACACCGACAAACAAGTATAGAGAGAGAGAGAGAGCGAGCGAGAGGCAGGGAGAGGGCCCATAGACAGTAACACCAGGCAAGTAGCGGCACTTTCTAGGGCCTGCTATGGCAAATCTCGCGCCTTAAGGCCCGAATGCGCGCCCCCAAGCAATGCTCCAAACCCCAAACTAACCTCCAAACCCCTAAAACCCCGAAATCCAAACCCCAAACCCCCCTAAACCCTACATAAGCCCTCAAAAACGCAAAAAAAAAAAACCCTAACCCCGAAACACTAAACCCTAAACCCTAAGCCCTAAACCTCAAGCCGAAGCCCCTGAGCTTTGAGCCGCTCAAGGCCTGTGAGCGAGCAGGGCAGTGGGAGCAGTGCCTGGAGCTCTTGCAGGCGAGGGTAATCAGTATTGCCTTACATCTAGTTCCTGTGTATATATATATAATTATATGTGTATATATATATATATATAACACACATACTGGAAGGAAGGAGGGAGGGAGGGAGGGCATCTGGTTACATATGATGGCGAACAGTATTCTTTCAGGGTTCCTACCAAAATAATTGTAGTACCGAAACCCTACACATGTATGGGAGCTGCAGGGTTAGGACGTATGATGGTGTCCTGGGTTTAGGGCTCAGGATACATGGTATTCAGAGTCTAGGACAGGAGGTATATTCGCGGTTCAGGTGTCGGATAAATCCCTAAACCCTAAACCCTAATCGTGTTCCAGGGCCTGGAGGTTGGGATGCACCCAAGTTGTGCAGGAGCCCTTGTATTCACTCGCCAAGATCCTTGATGTAACCCGTTAGCTCATTCAGAGTCTGTTGGTTAAGTTAGGGTCTAGACGAAATTCGGGGTCTAATGGGGTTAGGATGTGTGGTTCAGCGTGTAGGACTACGTGATTTAGGTTAGAGGGTTCAGGTGGGTTTTAGGCTACATGAGGTGGAACTCTTAAACTGTTGTTTCTGAGGTTGCGCATCGTAATCAACTACCGTAATCAGAGTCACCGTCACAAGAGTAGCGTGAGAATCAGAGCTAAGCATGAAAGAACATAAGCACGAGAATAGTGGAATAGTAGCCAAAATAGAACATAACTGATTTTATCAACAGAACAGCAATGGTTAAACAGTATTAGCAGAACGGTGACTATAGTAACGGCAGTCATAACTTAGCAGTACTCGCATCAACAGAGGTACGGACGACGGAGCACGAAGTCTAAACCCTCAATCCTAACCATTCGTTGTTTCAGGAGCCGAAGTTTCGGCATACACTTAAAGGATCATGGGACTTAGTAAGTAGGGTTATAATTCGGGTAACTATACTTATAACCCCAATTCAGGGACTTATAACCTTACTTGCTAAGTCCCATGATCCTCCAAGCAAGCCTAGCGTCTCAGCCCCTTCCCTGCGTACTCCGAGGGTTTGCAGTTGTATGCTTTGACGCAGAGAAACAGGAGAACAAACTCCTAAAGAAGACTCGAAGAACTAAGCAATCTACACCCTGAAACTTTAAACCCTAAACCCTAAACCCCTAACCCCTAAAGCCCTAAAGCCCTAAAACCCTAAAACCTTAAACCCGAAGCCCTAAAACCCTAAGAAGCCTAAACCTTAAACCCTGAAGCCGACACCATCCTCTAATCCTAAACCAAGAGCTGTAAACCCCCAAAACAGAAAAAGCAAACCCAAACCCGAAACCCTAAACCCTAAACCCTAAACCCTAAAGCTCCGGGAGGAGTTGGAGAAGGCTGGGCTCCTCGAGGAAGATTCTGCTGCCCTGAACTCCTCTGTGAAGGCCTGTGCTGCGGCATCTCGGCGGATTTGCATAAAGGATCATGGGATTTGGTATTTAAGTAGCCTTATAAGTAAGAATGCTGTAGACAGATAGACAGATAGGTAGATAGGTAGATAGGTAGATAGGTAGATAAGATAAGATACGATCAAATAAGATAAGATAAGATAAGATAAGATAGGATAGATAGATGGATAGATAGATATATAGATAGATGTATAGATAGATAGATAGATATTTCTTCCCCGAAGCGCATCGACTCGTCAGGGGGACCTTTCTTTGGTCTTCGGACCTTGGGCTAAGGCTCATCTTCTGGGTACAATGTAGGTAAATGCCTAAACCCTATAACCCCTAATGCCTAAACCCTAAACCCTAAACCTTAATATCCGTAAACCCTAAACCCTAAATCTGAAATATGAGGGCTATTGGAGTTTGGCTGGCCAGGTTTAACGTTTTTGTTGGGGTCCCTGAAACGGACCCTAGTTTAGAGAACGGCCCATATAGTACCAATATAGAAACCCCTATGGATCCCTTTAAGGCGCATCGTCCGGGCATGGAGCCTGCAGCGCACTCTGTCAGCCTTAATCCTTATGCATGCTCGGGTTAAGGCTCGCGAGATACCGATTCCTGTTGCGCATTGCTGCATCCCCCAGAACTCAAAGAGCTCAATTAATACCCATTCACTATGGAAGATACGTTACATAGTATTCGAGTAGATACCTCGTGGAGCAGGGCGCGCAAGTCAGCGACGGCCGCCAGACGTCCTAAACCTCCGGAAGTTGCCATACTCCTCCCCAATTTGGCATTTAGGGTTGATAACGGGCGAGGGCTCTCAAGGTCTAGGGGTTCAGGGTAATTACTCAGGGTTTAGCGGGTATGTGGGAGTTCATGCTTTCCGTTGCAGGGCACGAGCCTGGGACTCGCTATCCCGGATTCGAGAACATCAACCTCCCCTCCGCCTCCCTCCATCCCCGTCCAAGCAGCACAAAACCATACTTCCCAGAGCCAACCTATGGTTTCCACTGTAGTTCCCTTTTTTTGGTTTAACCAATCATATATGAAGGATTTTATAAGGTATCCCTGAAAGGGAACTACAATGGAGACTACAGGAAGAGCACAATTCAATCCTGGTGGAACCCTGGGCCCTGGGGGATGCATGACTCAAGGCGCAACAGCAGCGCCATGCGATGTTGCTGCTTCGGCGTCAGCCGGATCCCCTGCTTAAAGGATCATGGGACTTAGTAAGTAGGGTTATAATTAGGGTATAACTATATACTTATCACCCCCAACTAAGGGACCTATAACCTTACTTACTAAGTCCCATGATCCTCCAAGTGAGACTGCGCAGAGCTGCGGGGTCTGCCTGCTGGGGCTGGTGATTTCGGTGCGTGAACCTAGACCCTCCATCTACCCTCTAATGATTAGACCCTAAATCCCTTATAAGGCTCTAAAGACTCATATAGTAAGGCTTTTTGGCCTCAAAGACCATTCTATATAAGGCTTTTGGGCTATTTTATAAGCCTCAGGGAATACCTGATACTTGGGGCTCTTTACCCCTACTTTGGAACGTCCCATCTGCAAAGCTTGAACATGTCCTTCTCTTAGGAACCCAAAAAGGACATAAGCATAAGCATTTTATGGGGATATCCCTACCTGATTGGGCTTCATTATAAGGGGGTTTATATGGGATATCCCCATGCTAATTTTTGCTTATGTGCTTTTTTGGGGGTTGTGGCATCTCACGGAGGCGCCTTGGCGTGGGCTGTGGAGCCCTTAACTTCAACAGGGTTTAGGGTTTAGGGTTTAGGGTCGCCTAAACCCTGAAACATCCCCCAAAACTTTAAACTTACAAATCCCTCGACGGCTGCCCACTTGTACAAGGTCCACGGTGCGATGGCCGCGAAACGCAGGGTCCGAGCACCCACACAGGCCCTTGTCATGAACTTCAAGAACCTTAAATCCTTAGATGCCCATAATATAGGGGCCGAAATAAACTACCAATACTATTTGGGGTGGGGGTTCCTGATTATGAATTTAGTAGAATATACACCAAAACCCTACTCCAATTATTAAGGCCCCTACATTACCCCCTTAGTGTTCCTTTTTGTGCTGGTTTCATGATAGGGGCCTTTTAGGGGGTCTTAGGGGGTTACAGGCCGTTCTAGCAAGAGTAGGGAGTCGCAGTCGGGGGGGTTGTGCGGATGGAGAGCTCGTAGCTTTTTGTCTGGGTTTCAGGGTTTACGGTTTAGGGGGTTCGGGTTTAGGGGTGTAGGGGTTTAGACGTTTAGGGTTTAGGGTTTAGGGGTTTAGGGTTTAGGGGTTTAGGTTTAGGGGTTTAGGGTTTCAGGGTTTAGGGCTAAGGTATGCGAAGGTTTACATTTACATGGCCTCCAGGCTTTTCCGAAGGCTCATGGGCACGAGAAGCCCCCAACCCGAAGCTTCGACATTTGCACCTACCTTAAGAACCCAAAACCCACTTTTTTTGTAGGTTCCCTATAAATCCCATATGAAGGTTTATACTAAGAACCTACAAAAAAGTGGGTTTTGGGTTCTTAAGGTAGACTTCAAACTTCAACCTGTCGCCCCTTTTTGAAAGACTGTCGCAGGCCTCCACCCCCTGGCCGGCGGTTGCGCGGGGAGACACACAGCTCACAAGCGAGAGCGCAAAATCGCATGGCTATGGTTTGGAGTTTCATTTGGGAGTTTTGGGGTTTCGAGGTTTAGGGTTTACTGTCTCAGGGGCGAGGACTAAGAGTTGTAGGGTTTCAGGTTTCGTGGTCTTAGGGGATTATAAAGTACTATAGGGTCTGGAATGCAGAACTTTATGGGAGTTCTTGGAATGTAGAAGGAAGCAAAGGGTGCTTTTGCGGGTGGTTTGCGAGGCTGCGCATGTCTTGGGTTGTTACGCGAATTGGCGGAAGGCTGTCCGGATTGGGAAGCGTCCTTGCACTTGCAACCATTGCTCCTGTCTTGTTTGGCTGCAGCCGGTGTGTTGCCCTCATGACACAGATGCTGCAGCAGGGTCTTGGGTAGATACTTTAGAGTGCAGGTGTGTGCGAGTGTCCAAAGCCTCCTTCACGTCCTTCTGACAGACCAGCCGAACTCCAGCTTGGGAATTGAATCATCTTCAGCAAAACAGGCCAGGCTGGCTTAATTTAAGTCTCGCCTTTGATAGGCAAATGTGTGTTTGTTGGGCTGTAAATCTTAAATATTGATGGGGGTCCTGGGAAGTCGCCTCCCTTTTGGCAGCATGCCCGAACATATCAACCCAGATTCAGCAACCCCTTGTTCCTCAGGGATATGCTGGTACATCAGAAGCATTGAACCTAGCTGCTTAGAGTTTGGGTTTTAGGGTACCTAGCTACCTAGCTACAGCACCGGCGTGGCCATGATCGGCATCAGCCGCGGCCTCAAGAGGACATGGATTAGGAACCAAAAAAGGACATAAGCATAAGCATTTCATAGGGATATTTCTACCTTATTGGGCTTCATTATAAGGGGATTTATATGGGATATCCCTATCCTGATTTTTGCTTATGTGCTTTTTTGGGGCCCTAATGGAACTGTTGAGTTGGCATTCCCCGCAAGTTGTGGCGATCGAGGCCCCGCCCTACACTAAACCTATAAAGCCTAAACCCGCAACCGAAACCCTAAACCTTAATCCCGAAGCCCTAAACCCTTAATCCCTTAAGCCCTAAACCTTAACCCCTAAAAATCCTGTAAACCCTAAACCCTGCAAACCCTGAAAGCTCGGCTGTGTTGCGATTGCTTCACGAGGGCCGGGGCATGCGGTGCTTGCGGCCTGTTTTGTGGTCCTGGCTGAGGCAAGGCCGTCGCCCAAAGGGTCCATATTTTTAGGGTTTAGGGTTCAGGGTTTAGGGTTTGGGGCTTACGACTTCAGATCAGGCTTTCCTTGGAGAGCAATTTAGACTCAATATGTTTCCAGGGTCATGCTGCAATGCTTCTTGACATGTCTTGCCAGGTTTGGCAAAGTTCGGGTTCTATCGCATCCTGCATTGACGCATCATGCTGCTCCTGAAACGCCTAGAATATGATGAAGCGCAAAACTAGGACAAGTGCTGTCACACGACCGCAGGACGTAAGATTCTTGACACGGGCAGGCAATCTCAAGAAGAGGCTATGTAAACCTATACCCACAGACGTGATGAAGAAAAGACTCATTGCCTTCATCGGGGTCGTCACTGTGTCGTCGCGTTCATAGGCGCGTACTAGGCATGGAAGTCATAGAGGCATATCGGCACTGGATGACTGCGTATTCGTGCCAACAGAATGTGGACTGGTTTGTACCAAGGGTTTAAGAGCTAAGACAGGTACTGCTTGGTTTTTGTTTCGAGAGCATCGCAGTGTTTTGCATTTGCCTCCTTTGAACCTTTCTGTTCCACCAATGCTCCAACTTTGCACATAGCTACTTCACCTAGCTGTTCTTCTTCGGGGGTTTGGCCCACGGCCCGTGGCTCGAAATAGACGCAACAGATTTCATCCCATGTTTTTCGGACCATCAATCAAGCTGCAGAACACACACTCATTTGTCAACCTAAACCCTAAACCCTAAACCCTACGGTGTAGGGTTTAGGGGTTTAGGGTTTAGTTTAGGGTTTAATTTGTGTGACCTTGCATCAGAGGACTTTGACTTGAAAGGTGTTGAGGCAATCACCAGGCACTGTCAAATCGATTCCAAGACCAAAGAAAGCACACCAAGGGTCCTGCCTCAGCATTCTCAGATACCATAAACACCATAAGATACTATAATATACTATAGGTGTCTACACTTTTAGATCTACTAAAAGAGATTCTGATTATAATGTAAGTCTGGGTAGGCAAGATGCAGAGCTCCTTGGGCCGTCCTTGCCATGTTGCGCGTTTGGTGGGCTGCTTCCGGTCAGGAGCTGGTGACCATGGCACCAGAGGAGCCTGAGTATAGGGGCCTTAATCATTAGAATGGGGTTTTGGGGCCCATTATACTATATAATTAGAATAAGGAACCCCCCGCCAGAATAGTAGAGGTATTTCTTAAGGCCCCGATAGTGGTGCTGTTTTTCTCGTTCAGCGGAAGTAGAAGGCCAGCCATCGCATAGATGCGCGATAAGTGTCTTTTATCCCTGACTGAGCCACAGAGCATTCACAGAGGAGCTGAGTGATGTTGGATCCTTGAAGCAACATCTGCGAACGCTCCATGGTTTCCCGCTCTGCATTCAACAGATTCTACACCATGGTCTCTGCTTGGATGATGCTTTCAAGCTCGATGCTGGGCTCTTGTTAAGGATCTTCCTCAAAGTTATCTTACCGAGGAGAATTCAAAGTTTCCTGTATGAAACCCCTAATAAGCTACGATAAAGAGGAACATGTATTCTTGGCTTTTTACCCCTTTCGTGGTAGTTGAAAGCTCCTTAACATCCCCGGGCTCCAAATAGCCACAAGTAGGCATGGCGTTTTGACTCTAGGCTGTAGACACCAGGGAAACTTTATCTGTTTGAAGAATCAGTGGAAGAGAGTTTCAGATGTCATGCCTAAACCCCTAAACCCCTAAACCCTGACCTATAGGGAAAGAGCCCAGGATGTGCCCATGGACTAAACCCTAAACCCCTAAACCCCTAAACCCTAAACCCCTAAGCCCCGAAACCACTAAACCCTAAACCCCTAAACCCCTAAACCCCTAAACCCTAAAACCCCTAAAACCCTTAACCTATAGGGAAAGAGCTGAGGATGTGCCCATGGACGTTCAGCTGGTTCTCTTGACCGTCTCTGAGTCCGAGGGCTTCAAAGATGCTCGCCTTTGCTTCTTCTAGAGTTTTTTTGGGGAGTTCGGGGGTTAGGGTTTTGGGTTTGGGGTTTAGGGTTTAGGGTTGAGGGTTTGTTGTAGGTTAAGGTCTCAAAGTTCTAGAGTTTTTTGGGGTTCAGTGTTTAGGGTTTCGGGGTTTAGGGTTTACGGTTTGTGGGTTTACGGGGCGGGTAGGGGAGGGATTGAGAAAGTTCTCCCTCCTTCCTGCGCTACACCCCATCAACCCTAAACCCCTTAATCCCAAAACTCCCAATAAATCCCTTAATCCCGACAATCCCTCTAATCCCGGGTTTAGGGTTTAGGGAAAAACCCCAAAGCCCAAAGCCCAAAGCCCAAGCATCTGCGGCAGAAGGCGGAGGAAGAGCTGGGGCTGGCTGCGATCCAGGGTCACGTCGAGGTGGCGCGGTTTCTGCTCGCGGCCGGCGCCGACAGGAATCTGGGGCCTGCTTAAAGGATCATGGGACTTAGTAAGTAGGGTTATAATTAGGGTAACTTCACTTATAGCCCCCAATTAAGGGACTTATGACCGTACTTACTAAGTCCCATGATCCTCCAAGTGTTTCTGAGAGGTTTAAGTTTAAGTGACCCTACCTATAGTCTCCATTGTAGTTCCCTTTTTTTGGGTGTAAAAAATTAAGTATATATGAAGGATTTTATAAGGTATCCCCAAACAGGAACTACAATGGAGACTACAGGTGGTTCTGAAGAGTTTAGGTTTGAGTGACCCTAAAAGGGGTGGAGGAAATTACGTGAAATTGATACAGCTCTCAGAAGAGAGGTAACTTTTAAGCCGAAGCCCGAAACCTTAAGGCTTACCTTAAAAACCCAAAACCTACTTTGTTGTAGGGTCCCTATAAATCCCATATTAGGGTTTATAATAAGAACCTACAAAAAAGGGGTTTTGGGTTCTTAGGGTAAGTAGAATATAAGACTTTCTGCTGAAGCAACTGCCTTCTTGATGACCCAGGAATGGCCAAAAGGCCCTCCCTCGCGCATCTGCTCAAGGCTGGGAAGCTCCAAAGACACCCAAAGGGTCCCAGGTACTGCTACCGGGGGGGGATATTTTCCCATATGGGTAGTTCTCGAAATTAGCGTCCCTTTTTAGGTCCCCAATATAGTACGGCACCCTTATAAAAAGGACCCTAAAAAGGGACCCTAATTTTGAGAACTGCCCATATGATTATAAGGATTCTTAGTATAGACACCCTACATTCTACTATATAGCTACTTTGGGCCGTGTGGGGATAAATTGCAGCTGAACTGTGTAGGGCATAGGGTATCATGTTGTAGCATAGTGGTATGGTAGCTATGACTGCACGCTTTCCGAGGTCGCCTTTGCGCATTCAGAACACCGACAAAATAGAAGAACATCGGTTTGTTTGCGGGTTTAGCCGTGGCTCCCCTAAGAAGGCAATGTTGAGATGGTCCGCCTCTTGTTGGAAGCTGGCGCAGACAAGGACATCAAGGTTTCCTGTGGGCATACGGCTCTGACACTGGGTTCTGGAGTACCATACTTGAATACTTTTTTTTGGGACCTGTTCCTTAAGGGAACCATTATGAAATTAAAGTCTATACTTGTTTCTCCTTTTGAAGTCTAGGACCCTACACCCTAAACCCTAAACCCTAAACCCTGGTTACTTCAAGTCTAGGACATGTGCCTCAGAAGAGGGCCACTCCGAGACGGTGCGCTTACTGATCGAAGCTCGCTCCGACCTGGATGTGCAGACCCATCACAGTCGAACCTTGGGGACCCAATGACCCTTATAAGTAATGGGTTTAGGGTTTAGGGTTTAGGGGTTTAGGGTTTAGGGCCCTATACCGACATGGGAGTTTCCGAGAATCAGGGGTACCTTATTTTGGGGTCCTTATAAATAGGGATCCTATTATATCGGGTACTATATTAGGGTCCCTATTTTCGGAAACCCTCAAATAAATGACCCTTATAAGTAATGGGCCCTATACCCTTGTACTATGAAGCCCTATATTTTATATGAACCTGAAACCCTGTTATGGATCAGTTCGTCCTTAAGGAACGGCACTTCATTACGCCTGCGACAAGGGGCATCTGGAGGTCGCACGATTGCTTCTCATATCTGGTGCCGACCAAGACCTACAGGATTGGTGTGGTGATACAGCCCTTCATCTTGCATCCGTCAATGGCCACCTTGAGATTTCGCGCTTGCTGCTCCAAGCCGGTGCTGAGAAACTAGGTTCCTGAGTAGTACCCTTTTGCCCTTTCTATTTTGGGGTCTCCTTATTAAAACCGAATACTAGGAAAAAGGGTACCCTAAACCCTAAACCCTAAACTTAGGGGTCACTCAAGAACCTAGGAAAGAGACGCTGAGCAGGAGTGGCCACACCGCATTGAGCCTTGCATCAGCCGAGGGTCACCTTGAGATCCTTAGCAGCTGAGTGAGCACACTTTACACTTTTTGGGATAATATGATCCCTTATAGCACTGAAAGTGTACACTTTTTGGGATCATACGATCCCTTATAGAACTGAAAGTGTACACTTTTGGGGGCTTATGAACTCAGCAACTAAGGATCGTCCATCTGCTTCTGGAAGCCACTTGGGAGTTTCAGAAACCTTGGGGACCCAATGACCCTCATAAGTAATGGGTTTAGGGTTTAGGGGTTTAGGGTTTAGGGTTTAGGGTTACCTGCATGGGAGTTTCCGAAAATTAGGGGTACCTTATTTTGGGGTCCTTATAATAGGGATCCTATTATTTAGGGTACTATGTTAGGGTCCCTTATTTTCGGAAACCCCCACTTAGTTCCCCAATACCCAACCTTAAAACTCTTCGGGTTCTTATACTTTAGTAGTAATCTATAGTTCCCCAATACCCAACCTTTAAACAAATCGGGTTCTTATACTTTAGTAGTAATCTGAAGGTTTAACCTTTTATTTCCCTGGCTTATTGGCGAAGTAAGGCCAGGGCAAACAAAGATGCACAGAACTGGACGCTTGGACTTCCTTGGAAGATGGCTCCGAGCTTAAGCCCGATATGGGTAGTTCTCTAAAATAGGGTCCCTTTTTAGGCCCCCAATATAGTACGGCACCCTTATAAAAGGGACCCTGAAAGGGACCCTAATTTAGAGAACCACCCATATCCTGAACCCTATACAAAATCCAAGTTTCTCGTTTCCCAAGCTGTCTGCGAGAGAACAACCTTCATCCATCTACATAAAATTCACAGGCTAGACCAGCACCTGAACAGACCTGTACCGGGAGCCCACGCAAAGGCGCGACGGAAGACGACCGATACAAGAAATTCTACAGAGTCTACATCGGTCCATGAATACCTCGGTAATAGCTGCGTATAAGTAGCAAGCCCGAAGCCCTAAACGCCGGATATACCTCTATATGTATATATATATATATATACGTGTGTGTGTGTGTGTGTGTGTGTGTTTGTTTTTGCATACCTACGTAATTACATACATGCGTACATGCATGTGTACATATATACAGATATTCAGAAATACACAGCCACGTATGAACACACGTGCATACACACGTGCGGCCGAGGAATGGCGTTACGGCTCTTGGCTGCGCTTCGGCCAGGGGCCACGATGAGATTGCACGCCTCCTCCAAGCAGACCCGACTCTCAGAGAGCCGGATATCTCTTGATTCACAAGCAACCAGGAAAGAACAGCGTTGGTTTTCCGACCTAACCCCTAACCCCTAAACCCTAAGCCTTAAACCCTAACCCGTAAACCCTAAACCCTAAACCCGAAGAAGAGGGAGATCGGTCCAGGTCCCTTCCTGGGATTCCTGGTGAAGACATCTCGGGTGAAAGGACACCCCTGAACGAGGAACCTCCTGGTAATTGCAGGGTAGCTGTGGGATCTTAGCATGGGGGCTTAGCCTGGAGCTTCATCAATTCAGATCGGAAGTATAATCTTGCCGTCTCTTGATTCTAGGAGTATAATGTTGGCCACCCCAGAGAACTGTTTGTGAACTGTATAGCTTTTCGACCCCCAAACTGCCACCATTTCGATCCTCGGATCTTTGCGGCTTCATGCCCGGATCTGTTTTGGGGATGGGGAGGTCAATCGATCATGGCTATCCCTGACTCTGGGTCATTGGCTGAAGACTGCTAAACCTCGTAGGATGCGAAGTAGGCTTTCGCAACAGCTTTCTGATTAGAGTTGCTGGTTGCTTGAAACCCTAAACCCTAAACCCTAAACCCTAAACCTAAACCCTAAACCCCTAAACCCTAAGCTCGAAACTCTAAGCTTGGGATATGAAGATGTCATCGGCTCTCGACAAGGACCAAGAAGCGCAAAGCATCGCTTCTGGTACCTACGATGTCTCTGCGTGGCGCGCACCCACAGTTAGCAACAACATTCGCATCGGATAGCCTAAACCCTAAACCCTAAACCCTAATAGCAGAACCCAAGAACTTGGATAAGCCCGAAGTTGCAACTGTCTTTTCTTTCATCCCATCTTTGCCTCGGCACGTAGCTCAACAAGCACGTTTCTGTAGCCCGACTCTGCGGCAGATAGGTGTTACAAACGAGGCCTTTGACGTGATAGCCGCGTTCTGTGCAACACAGTCGTGCAACCTGCTTGAAAAAGACTCCTGGACTCGGCCAGCTGTTCAGAGGGTTTAGGGTTTAGGGCGCTGAATCTGAGATACGGTCAAAAAGCGGCTTTAACAGTTTCCTGGATGTGGCTCTTAAAAACTGTGAGGTCCTGAGTTCTTGTTACAGACTCAGGCTTGTAATGCCTTGGTGTGAAACTTCTAGTTCGTAACTGTGCTGATAACTGAAGCTGTTCGAAGCAAAGGCCGTGTCTCTCAACTTTTGGGCCATCTTGATCTTCAGAGTACTTGAGTGTAGGACAGAGTTGAGAGCGCCTTGGGAGAAATGTCTGCTCTTCTACCCGAAGCCCCGAGAACCAGACTTGTTTCCAGGGTTCCTTGCTATAACTTCTCATAAACAACAGCTGTCATTGAGGTCGGTGTTCAGGCTGCGGGCAAAGCTACAGCACCATAATAATACCCTAAACCCTAAGCTCAAAAGACTTCGATTCGTGAAGCAGGGATAGCTTGCAAAGTCTACGATGCTAGCCACCTGATCTTCAAGGGTCGTGCCTCAATGGTAGTTGTGGCTTTAGGGTTGCGGGTAAAGCTTCAGAGTATGGGGTTGAGGGCTTCAGGGATTAGGGTTGAGGGCTTAGTTAGGGTTTAGGGTTTTTGGGAACGTCGTACGAACACAGAGCCTGAAGAACATGGTAGCTGCTCGGTCTATACCGAACACGATGGGCCACCGGAAAAGATCAGCCAGCCTTTGTTCCCAAGTTCCCTGTCGCAACACTATCCCTTCACATATCCCCCGACATGCGGCCTACATGAGATAGGAGAAGCAAGCACCTGCTCTGGATCATTGCGAGCCCCAGAACACTTCAGAACTCTAAACCCTACCCTAAACCCTAAACCCTACCCTAAACCCTTTAAACCCAAAACCCTCAACCCTAAAACCCTAAAGCCCTAAAACCCTCAACCCTGACACCCAGAAGCCCCACACCCACGCCACAAACACACGATCCGCCAGTACCCATATTCATAGCAGTATAGGTTTAGGCTTTAGGCTTTAGGGTTTAGGGTTTAGGGGTTTAGGCTTTAGGGTTTAGGGTTTAGGCTTTAGGGCTACCATATATATCCCCGGCCCAAACCCCCATTGATACGATGAACACCCTCTTCCACAGAACTCGCCCTAGCAGCAACCTGAACATGTTAACCCTTAACTCTCAAGCCCTTCCTAAAACCTTTCAACCCCTAGAACAGCCCTAAACCCTATAAAGCCCCCGACCCTATAAAGCCGTTTCTAATCATTCAGACCCCTCAACCCTAGACCCTATACCCTACCAACCTATCAACCTATTCTAACCATCCAGGCCCTTGTATGTAGTTGCAAAGTTCCTCGGAGGCCACTGCTCAGGGGGCTCTAAAGTTGGACAACTACACCTTTAGCAAGGCGGGCCGGTGTTTAGGGTTAAGGGTTTAGGGGTTTAGGACAACTCCGAAATTGGAATGGTTTGTTCTGATATATGCAGCTGGCAGATTCTAGAGTGTGGCTGGGGGTTTGTTTGTATGTATAAAGGTTCTACAAGCAGTTTGTGGGAAATTGAATGTATTTCGAGCCCAGATTGGTTATGCCGCTTCAAAAAGCAGGCGCTTGCTGTAAGGGCGACCTCCGAGAATGGGGACGGAATATGGTATTCAGGCTTTTGGAGTTTAGGAATTTGGGGTTTAGGGTTTTTGTGGTTAAAGGCATTTAGGAGTTTAGACGCTTCAAGAGTTTAGGAATTGTGGGTTTGAGGGGTCAGTGGGCTCTCTTGTAGACCCCGCCCGAAAAAGCTCCTCTTGAGACAGGGTACTGCGCGATATCCCCTGTGGTTGAGATTCAAATTTGGAGTGTTTATGGCGTCGAGCCGTAAGTTGGTAGTTGGTTGCTTGGAGGATCATGGGACTTAGTAAGTAACGTTCTAAGTCCCGTAATTGGGGTTATAAGTACATATAAGTACAGTTACCTCAGTTATAACCCTACTTA